>JASAMV010000618.1:0-208209 GCA_030248065.1 Rhynchonema sp. JSB1_4
CATGTAAATTCTTGCGTTTTCCGGAAATATCTCCGGAGCCCTGAAATGTTTTGTATTTTTGCATGCGAATTATTTCCGGGTTCCGGATTACGGATTTAACCAGAGTTCGCCCTTAGTCCGTTTTCGTTATAAATTTTTGCTCCCGAAACTCTAAACATAAATCAGCAAATTATTCTATCCGTCATTTTAATCTCGGGAAATTGAATATTTATTTTTATTTGCGCTGCCAGGAATGACACACCACACCTCATTATGTTCTAATAATGTACCCGAGCCGATTCAGGTAATATATTTACTATAATGCATGATGTTATGTGCTTGTATTTCATGGCAAAGAAAACATCTTGTTGGCGGCCTTCTGTCTTGAGTTTTGTATCTCTTCTGTACGTGTTGTTTTGTTCTGTCACTATCTGTGTTGTTTTGATCTTGAATATAATTTGTTACTTTTAATGTTGTTAAGTTTGTCAGTTTGTTGTTTTGCTTCTCTGACCTTCTGTTTCTTTCTCAAAATTACATGCCTTTCGTATTAGCTGGTGTGCAGTGCTCGAAAATGGATTGCTTATCGGGATCCGCATCCGGTTTTCCGGATCGGGACCGGCCGGGCTCCCGTTCGAGCATTATGCATGCATACCTCAATCTTTGGTGACTGTCATATGAATAGTACCGCAGCAGAATATCAAGGTTGCTTGGCTTCTTAATTTTTGGATAATATTTTATTCATTCAGGAATTAATTAATCGTTTGCTTTCAATATGACTGTCCTGTTCTCAAATAATCTCAATCCATGTTCATCAAAAAAATAAAATGTTTCAAGAGTCATTTCACAACTTTTGTTTCACACTTGCTTTGTCAGGTTCGGTAACCGAGCAGCCTTTCATGTCAACTACGATCACAAAGCCACCTTATGAAAAAAACTGCACGTTACAAGGTCCAATTCAGTTTCGTTGTGATTTGAACGAGTGGATATTTTTGCCTGTGGCCCATAAAGTAATTTCACTCATTATATTTTGATCAAATAGCCACCCATCCAATCAATGTTCAATCATTCATTATTGGCTGTCGGCATCGTCCAATAGGCGCGCGCGGCCACGGCCAGCACGAGAATGCAGCCAATTAGCGCGATCAACAACAGCCAGAATTGAGCGTTCGCCCAGAACGCACGTTGACGCACCAGACGCGCGGTGCGCACGTGCACGGCAGCCTGGAATGGACTCGGGTTACGGTAGTGCTGGTGGATGACGGTGGTAAAAGAATTACTGTGCGGCCGACGACTGGTTACGGTAACAAACTAACGTCTTCTTCGAGTTGATTGGCGCGTGCCACCAGACTGTCGAGATTTTCGCGTCGCATCATCAATTTCTCAACATTCGATGCCGCAATCGCTCGCAGATCGATCACTTGCGACTAAAAGTAATGAAATGGATATTGCCTGAATTGTCAAGGCACGCACTGTACCTGTAATTTGGAGACTTTATCCATTTTGACCACCGTATCGTTGTTGTTGATGAGTTTGTTCTGGAATGGATCTGGATTTTGACTGAATAGGCCAAAACGTTCAACAAAACCAGCCATCCGCCAACCGTTTTGTCGCCAATTTGTTGTGTCTGTGTGTTCGTTCGTTTCAGTTTATGTGCCGAGTGCACCTTTGTGTTCGAATCAGCAGTCAGTTTTCGCCATTTGTTGTGCATCTTGGCGCGCATCGTAGACATAATAACCATCTTGCATAAAAAGAACTTCTCTTTCTTCCTAATAATCTTTCTCGCGTCTTCCGGTAGAAAAACCTAACGTTGAATGATTATTGTCACAGATTTTTTGCTCGGTTACATTCACGTTTTCCTCAGGTTCCCCACAAATGTGCCTTGGTGTGATCTTGCGTGCTACAACGTGTCTATTCATCTGCGCAAGTACCAAAGTGTAAAAACAAAATATTTCATTTGGTTGCGTTAAAAGAATACAGGTGGTTCTAATCAACGTTTGAAGTGCTCAATGTGCGCTCTCTGGTTCTGATTGTAAAACAACACTGTGAAAAAACCAGTTCGCACAAAGTGAGCTACAAATCGGCATGGATCATGATACGAAGGTACAAAAAGCGCGTATAGAAAAAAAAACTCATGAAACTTGTGTCACAAAAGTCACAGCACGGCTCGGCTGCACCAGGTAATTGAATCTCAACTGTTTCACGTCGTAGCTATAGCTGCACAGCTGGCTTCCGATATTTATTGACGACTCCCTTTTTTGTATTGTTTGAATATTATTGCACCCGATTCCATGCTGAAATATAAAATGAAACAGCGAGCGAAAAGGACTTTAATTTTGATCAACAATCTATTAAATGGGTGTAGTCAAAACTGCCCAACCTTTCTTCGACCCTGTTTTCCGGCTGGTTAATCAGCGTTCCAGCACAAACAAATGTTTGTTGGCCGAGCTGGCCCAGATGTGCGAAACAGTATTGGGGGTTCCGGTCATGTGCAGTCTGAAATGGACCGATGGATTGATCTGGGTACGACTGGTCGTTGATCAGTGTGCCTTTTTGTGAAACGTTAGCTTATTCCTTTGATAGCATTCGGTTCAGCGTGTGATTGCCTGCAGGAACCGCTTGGTCAGCAGATTTACTTGGTTAGTTTTTTACAGAGCCAAGGCTCGGAATGACGTCAAGTGGTAAGACCCGGACCCACGTTGGACCGACACTCGTGTTTTCGTACGGCACATGCATAAAAAGTATGACTACAGCTCTCTGACAGACCAGTCTCTCTCGCCCCACCTTGACGCTGTCTTTATCGACGGTTAAGATTCCCCTTGAACAAATCATCTTGTGTAGCCAAATTGATCCGATCACCAATCGTAGACGCCGCAGCCACCGACTTGACAATTTGACAGTTCATAAGAACTTGAGTCGAAGTTGATCGTCCACGTTAACTGCCAGGGAATTTGAAAACTTCTTTGTGAGGATCCTTTTAACAGTTGTTTCCTGATAGGTTCAAATTAATGTCAACAGTAATCCTCCATGAAGATAACAACAAAGGAGTCACTTAGCCAATTTCAACCGATACACCATTCTTGTCAATCTTGGTATAAAAGCAACACCAATGCCATTGCAGTGCTAACGGTTGGCTTGTGTGTCCCAATAGTGGACCACACGGATATTTTGGTGATTGTCACGTGATCAAAGGGAGCGAGAGCAACATTGACCAATGGTTCTGGGACGCAACAGTTCCATGTGGGTTCTTGGATGTTTATAAATGTCGTCAGTATCAAACTTGGCGATCTGATCGGATTGGATCTAGTTTGTTCATGTGGTCAGCATAAAAGTTGTTTGGCCATTGGTGGTCGAAAAAAGATTTAGATTAAATTTAGATCTAGGCTAAGATATGTTATGTGGAAAATTTCACATGAAAATTTCATGACTCTGACAAAGACTCTCCAAGACATTCTGACGATGATTGCTTGTCTTCAGCTGGACTGCGTTTCCATATCGGATTCCATCCGGTCGATCCGGACGACTACAAGGCCTGGCCACGGTATCCCCTTCGAGATCGGACTCTCTTCAATTTGGCTACACAAGATGATTTGTTCAAGGGAATCTTAACCGTCGATAAAGACAGCGTCAAGGTGGGGCGACAAGACTGGTCTGTCAGAGAACTTTAGTCATACTTTTTATGCATGTGCCGTACGAAAACACGAGTGTCGGTCCAACGTGGGTCCGGGTCTTACCACTTGACGTCATTCCGAGCCTTGGCTCTGTAAAAAACTAACCAAGTAAATCTGCTGACCAAGCGGTTCCTGCAGGCAATCACACGCTGAACCGAATGCTATCAAAGGAATAAGCTAACGTTTCACAAAAAGGCACACTGATCAACGACCAGTCGTACCCAGATCAATCCATCGGTCCATTTCAGACTGCACATGACCGGAACCCCCAATACTGTTTCGCACATCTGGGCCAGCTCGGCCAACAAACATTTGTTTGTGCTGGAACGCTGATTAACCAGCCGGAAAACAGGGTCGAAGAAAGGTTGGGCAGTTTTGACTACACCCATTTAATAGATTGTTGATCAAAATTAAAGTCCTTTTCGCTCGCTGTTTCATTTTATATTTCAGCATGGAATCGGGTGCAATAATATTCAAACAATACAAAAAAGGGAGTCGTCAATAAATATCGGAAGCCAGCTGTGCAGCTATAGCTACGACGTGAAACAGTTGAGATTCAATTACCTGGTGCAGCCGAGCCGTGCTGTGACTTTTGTGACACAAGTTTCATGAGTTTTTTTTTCTATACGCGCTTTTTGTACCTTCGTATCATGATCCATGCCGATTTGTAGCTCACTTTGTGCGAACTGGTTTTTTCACAGTGTTGTTTTACAATCAGAACCAGAGAGCGCACATTGAGCACTTCAAACGTTGATTAGAACCACCTGTATTCTTTTAACGCAACCAAATGAAATATTTTGTTTTTACACTTTGGTACTTGCGCAGATGAATAGACACGTTGTAGCACGCAAGATCACACCAAGGCACATTTGTGGGGAACCTGAGGAAAACGTGAATGTAACCGAACAAAAAATCTGTGACAATAATCATTCAACGTTAGGTTTTTCTACCGGAAGACGCGAGAAAGATTATTAGGAAGAAAGAGAAGTTCTTTTTATGCAAGATGGTTATTATGTCTACGATGCGCGCCAAGATGCACAACAAATGGCGAAAACTGACTGCTGATTCGAACACAAAGGTGCACTCGGCACATAAACTGAAACGAACGAACACACAGACACAACAAATTGGCGACAAAACGGTTGGCGGATGGCTGGTTTTGTTGAACGTTTTGGCCTATTCAGTCAAAATCCAGATCCATTCCAGAACAAACTCATCAACAACAACGATACGGTGGTCAAAATGGATAAAGTCTCCAAATTACAGGTACAGTGCGTGCCTTGACAATTCAGGCAATATCCATTTCATTACTTTTAGTCGCAAGTGATCGATCTGCGAGCGATTGCGGCATCGAATGTTGAGAAATTGATGATGCGACGCGAAAATCTCGACAGTCTGGTGGCACGCGCCAATCAACTCGAAGAAGACGTTAGTTTGTTACCGTAACCAGTCGTCGGCCGCACAGTAATTCTTTTACCACCGTCATCCACCAGCACTACCGTAACCCGAGTCCATTCCAGGCTGCCGTGCACGTGCGCACCGCGCGTCTGGTGCGTCAACGTGCGTTCTGGGCGAACGCTCAATTCTGGCTGTTGTTGATCGCGCTAATTGGCTGCATTCTCGTGCTGGCCGTGGCCGCGCGCGCCTATTGGACGATGCCGACAGCCAATAATGAATGATTGAACATTGATTGGATGGGTGGCTATTTGATCAAAATATAATGAGTGAAATTACTTTATGGGCCACAGGCAAAAATATCCACTCGTTCAAATCACAACGAAACTGAATTGGACCTTGTAACGTGCAGTTTTTTTCATAAGGTGGCTTTGTGATCGTAGTTGACATGAAAGGCTGCTCGGTTACCGAACCTGACAAAACAAGTGTGAAACAAAAGTTGTGAAATGACTCTTGAAACATTTTATTTTTTTGATGAACATGGATTGAGATTATTTGAGAACAGGACAGTCATATTGAAAGCAAACGATTAATTAATTCCTGAATGAATAAAATATTATCCAAAAATTAAGAAGCCAAGCAACCTTGACATTCTGCTGCGGTACTGTTCATATGACAGTCACCAAAGATTGCGTGCAGGTACACGCAATGCTCGAACGGGAGCCCGGCCGGTCCCGATCCGGACAACCGGATTCCATGCGGATCCCGATAAGCAATCCATTTTCGAGCACTGCACACCAGCTGATACAAAAGGCATGTAATTTTGAGAAAGAAACAGAAGGTCAGAGAAGCAAAACAAGAAACTGATAAAACTAACAACATTAAAAGTAACAAATTATATTCAAGATCAAAACAACACATATAGTGACAGAACAAAACAACACGTACAGAAGAGATACAAAACTCTAGACAGAAGGCCGCCAACAAGATGTTTTCTTTGCCATGAAATACAAGCACATAACATCATGCATTATAGTAAATATATTACCTGAATCGGCTCGGGTACATTATTAGAACATAATGAGGTGTGGTGTGTCATTCCTGGCAGCGCAAATAAAAATAAATATTCAATTTCCCGAGATTAAAATGAAGGAAAAAAATATTTCTGATTTATTAGAGATTCGGGAGCAAAAAATCGAAAACGGATAGGGCGAACCGGTCCAATCCGTATCCGGACGAAATAATTTGCATGCAAAAATACACACGAAGAGTTTCGGAAAACGCAAGAATTTACATGCAAAAAAACTTTATAACGAAAACGGACTAAGAAAGGAATAGAAAATCTTCAGTTTTACAGGTATAACGATAACAAAGATAGAGACTATGTATATTGACTCACCATCACAACACTGGTATATAAATTTGACCACACATAATCTGATAGACAAATACAGAAAGCAGAGGCTGAATTCACAATGCAGCGGATTAGCGTATTAGCGGGTTAGCAGGTTGCGGATTAGCGGGCTTGCTGTCTATGCACGCTTTTGCATTCACAATGGAAATTTGGAAAAGCGGATTTGCGCGTCTGCTATCATCCGCGCCCGCTAATCCGCTGACTGACCCGCTAATCTGCTAATCCGTAAAACGCTTTTGTCTTCACAATGCGCGCTGTTTGACTTTTCATGTACGAAGCTAATCACCATTCATTTCACTCAATTCTTTGATTTCGGAATAGTTTTCTTTCAAAAATGGTTTTCAACACATTCTTCCACAGATGGATGTTAAAAAGAGCTGTTTACCAAACAGCAAAACGGAATAAAAATACTTCGAATGTACGCAGCATGTTGAATTACCCGTGTGCAAACTTATTTTACACTCCAGTACCATTCTCAAAGCGAAGTAAACATTTCTGAAGACGCGCCCACAGCCCTAATTCGCAAAAAATAGAACCGGTTCCAATCGCAAAATGCGAATTAGCGTGCGTGCACGCTAATCCGCTTTGCAATACTGAAGCGTACGCATTTGGCGGATTAGCGCGTTCGCGGGTGTGAAAACCAGCTGACCCGCTAATCCGCTTTTTGCGTTGTGAATGCAAAAGCGTGCGCATCTCGCCCTCTAGTCCGCTAACCCGCTAATTCTTGAGTTGTGAGTGCGGCCACACAGAGAAAGTGGCAGCTTATGGTTTTGGCCAGGCAGGGGCGACATTCGAAGAGTAGTTTTTAGTTTGTGCTTGTTCCAATTTGATAAACCATTTTTATCTAGTCCTTTGTTGAATTTTATTTATTTTTAGTTAAAAAATTAGAGGTTGCACCGCGTGCCTAGCGCACGAAAATTTGGCCCTTTCTGCGAGTGCGACCCTTAGATTCAATTGAAAATGGCGACTTTATTCGTGGGAAACCAACAAAGTGGATCACTCGGGTTTGTATTTTGGACAGATTATTGCGACTTTCGAAACATCTGAACAAGTGTGCTCTTGAACTCTTTGTGGCGCAAACTATAGAGGAAAAAGTTAGCGATCGGATTCAAATTCGTGATCATGTGAATGAGCGTGCTCGCAAGCTGACGTTGCGCTGCCGTCAGAACTTTCTGCATGACAGCCTGCGCAATCAAGGTGAGCACGACACACGTGAATGTGATCAGAGCAGACATGGCGAAAGTGATCACCATGCGACGTTGACGCAACAGCTGCTGTTGCAACTGCTTCGACATCGAGGCCGCTTTGGTTGTCGTTGTCGTCAGCTGGATGGAGGTCGAATTCGCTCCGACCGTGTAGATCTTGCGCACCGGTGCCACTGCCAGCCCACGCTTGGCTTTCTTCTCGGCGCGTTTCTTGCTTCTGATGCGCACCTCTTGCACCACAACCACCGGGATGTACAACAGCACACTGCCCAGCACGATCAATCCTGTGGATGAAGTATGTATGTGTAATACCTACTATGTATGAATGTACTCTGGGTTTTGAAAATCATCAGTTAATCAATCCATACTGTATATAGTATTTCCTTTTTATGCAAGGCAAAGGAAACAAACGACCCCATGTTATAACCCAACTCCAGTTTGGGGTCGAGATTTCAGAAAACTAATGAAAGAGATTAAGAATGTGTCCTTGTTAATCCAAGCACGACACTCAGCAGCCAACATAGTGAAATGTTTCATTGACATGCAGGCATTTTGGGAAAAGCTAGTACAGTTTCAAAATTGACTTCCCTTTCTCTCAGGCTTAGGCTTGGGCTTACGCTTAGGCTTCGGCTTAGGCTGGCTTAGGCTTAGGCCAAACCTTGAGCCAACCCGTGCCTTTCTATCGCGAAATCGAAAATTCGCGTTTTCTCTCCGTCAAGGCAACTGGACCAGCTTTTCCCAACATGCGTGATTGAGTGGATTTGTAATCTCGACCTCAACTAGAAGCTCAGTTATAACACGGGGGCCGCTTGTTTCCTTAGACCAAGAAAAAACAGGAAACACTATACCTACGTATAAACCACTCATTCATGCCTGAATTAATTCAACAAGCACGAACCATTCATAGCGTAATACGTGAAACCAAGCCACGCATGATCGACCAGCAACGTTGACGACACACACAGTGCCGACACTTGGTTGTGTCTGCCGCGCACCATGAAGCTCACACAAATGACGAACCAACACAGTCCTGAAAGCAATGAATGCTGGACATTGTTTGAACCTCTAGATTGAATTACTGTACAGCATCAGTCTTACCATACGCGTACGCCACCGCGCATTCTTTCAGCACAAATTTGTTTGCGAAATTACGGTATCGCATCGGCAACGTAACAGCCAGCAGTCGATCGACACTGATCACAGCCAACATGCCAGCGGCTGTCGACGTGCCGAACATCCACATTGAATTGTAGATGGTGAAACATTGCCATGCTGGCACGGTACGATTGGCACGGTCCGTGTAGATCAGGTACGACCGATGCGCGCCCGCCTGTGGTGTGAATTTGCAAAGTGTTGTTGTGCTGGATTGAAGTCAGCACGTGGACCAGATCAGCCTGGCCAGACTTCCGAATTTTCATCCCGCAATCATGCCAATGAGCAGCGTGTATTGCGCACCTGCCGCTATTTTACACAACAGTGCAGAACTCCTTCCTCAGTATACAGAACGAGTGCTAATCGAGTTCAAGTACAGTACAGTTAACGAGAACGCGATCGGAACAGTTTCACATCTTTGGATGTTTGCGCTTGACCTATCAAATTGCGTGCACTCACTGTGAAGTTCGCCACTCCATTCCACCCATCCACAATCGCCAATGCCACCACCAAAATGTATTCTTTCCGTTTGCGCAGCGTCTTTGTTGCCAACACGGTCACACACACCAGAACATTCAACACAATAATTATCGTGCCTTCGAACATGTAGATCACGAATCGGGTTGAAACATCACCGTAGGCCATCTTGGCCGTTCGTGGCCTGCAACTTATCTCTTTATATGACTGACTTGGATTTTTAATATGATGCTGCTTCGCACAACGAAATTCAAATCGCGGAATATGCAGGTCGTCGGGCTTCACAACCTACTGTATGCTAACGGAAACTGTGGATTTCAAAATCAAATTATAACGCAGGAGGCAAACGGTGCAAGTTGCTTGTCAATTTATAAGGTCAAAGCAATATTATAATGTTTGAAGTCGTTGATGAATGAGTTTTTTTGCACTGACGCTGAGCTTTTGAATTTTTTGGCTTTCAAGTATGATTGCCATCATCACCAAACTGACCCGGATCTGACCAAACGATTTCCAAATCAACAGCAACTTCAACAGTTATTTTGGCCAAATAAAAAAATTCCTCAAACCATCGATGGCTGTACGAATGGCTGAACGAACGCTGGTACAAATTCGATGGCCAAACAAAAACCAAGACAACAGCTAATAACACCGGAAGATGAAGAAGTGGACAAAGAAGCGTTACTGCACGTCTCAACCCAACCCGCGCACCGACGATCGCCTAACCACACACCCGTGGAAGGAGCGCACGTCCTTCTGGACACTCAAATGTGATCGTCACCTTCTGGGAACGGAAGCAATGAAGCCGCTTATGTGAAAGCTTAGTTTCGGTGATATGTGATATCCTTGAGATATGTGATATTATTTGAGCTTAGCTTTGAGCGGTTGTAATTGTTAGTGCAGACCGTTCGGGTCTTGACCCCGCACATGGAATTCCTTCCGAAGTTGCCAGCAGAATAATAATAATAAGTCGTTGACGCATTTCATTCGTGCTACTGGACGAAGCCAACGACGCATTCTGGGTGCACAGGGCTCCCGCAGTATTTACTGTTTTTGCTGAATCTGTGAACCAGTTGCTGTGGTACATAGTAAAATAAAGAAATGAATAAATGAATAAGAAAATTGAGGCACTCTAATACAACAAAAATCATAATAATAACGAATAATTCGTTACAACGAACAGAATCGAGTGTCCTGACCACCTGACCGATTGGTTATAACGAGGGTCGGCTGTACATAAATGCGGCTTCCGGTTGCGGCAACGATGTAGCCTACTACCTGGGTCTGGGCTTACGTACTATCACCAGGGTGGGCCACCATACAGTCAACCCTCGTTATAACGAATGTAGTTGTAAGGTTTATGTGCAAGGTACTAACCAAATAAATATTGCGGACCAATACTGCATAAGCGATGTCTTGGACGGTGCATAATTTTGAAGGAAAAACGGTATTTACACCACGTTTGGGACCGTAGTACTGCCATCAAAACGCCCCGAATCGTGTTGATGGTGATCCGTTATAACGAAATAACCGAGTGTCCCGGCCGATTCGTTATAACGAGGGTAAACTGTACCACATATATGCTTGTCATGACCATCCGTACGGCACCCGTCAATTCACAGTGGGCAACAGCGTTTTGATCGATACGTAAGAAAAATGTCCTCTTTCGTGGGCAAAGTGGCGCAAAATGGCTAAACATCAGACAAAACAACACAAAACAAACATACAAGGACAGCGCTTGAAACTAAGAAAAAGAACTTCCCTGCGCGCAATCACTAAAGGAGAAGTTGAAACTAAAACAGGTATAGGTATCCATACGTGAAAGAAACCATGTTGTGGCTGCTGGAGTCTCAGTGTGGAAAATGAAGGTTTTGCCTTGCCGCTCTCCCTGCTAATTTTAACCAGCTGACCTGCTGGACTACGGCAACCAAGCCTAAACCCAAATGAGTTTCACACGGTTGTCTGTCAGTGAGTAAGTGGTCCATGAGTTGAGACAGTGCCCAGTTGGATAATCATCGCCCCAGACTATCATCAATTATCACATATGAATGTGTTATCGATGTTTGTGTTTGTGCTCTTTGTTTGCACCTTTCGCCTGATCCTAAGTATAGATTCGAAACCACCTGCGCTCTGTATGTTGCTCAATACAAGACAAAACGAGATCAACATGGCATATGCGCGGAAATGCACGCACATGAAGGCTTGTTCCCAGTGGAGCGGCGCCGAGAGCGGTGCGCGGCAAGGCGGTTGTTATTTTCTCGAGGTCGGGAACCGTGCGGGTTGGAACCCCCGAGGCACCGCTGGTGTTTTTTACTCCGTGCGCACTGTTTGAGGGCAATATTCACCAACAACAGGCGTGTAATTACATGCCAGCACCAAAACAACCAAAGATCTCAAAAAATGTTTTTTGACCGACTCAAAATGTTGCTCACACACATCTGAAATCAGCTGAGTTGCTCAAAGATGCTCAATGACACTCCACAGACATGAAATAAAACTACGCATCCATCTGCACAGCGGCGCTGCTGCTGTGGTCTTTTTCTGCCTGAGGCAGGTGCTTGCTGAGCCGCGAAAGAGTGCCACCGCGTATCGCTGCCGCCTTACTGGGAACAAGCCTTGATGCTTAGTAGTTCCTGTTTGGTTTCTTTCTCTTTGTGACTGGTACAAAACTGTGTGATCAGATCGAGGATATGCGTTGGTCAAGGGACTTTCTTGCGCATTAATGATGTCCAGGCCAAAAAATTGGTGGTGTCCTTTTTCAACCAGCGTAAAATTTTAACACTAAGCTGGCTATCTGGGAAGGGGACGACACGCCGATCGAAACCAGCGAGCCCGACCGACACAGAAAGATCTCAATGCAAATGTGGTCTGGCAAACAGACACACATCCGTACGCGTCGCGGCGTGACGAACGGAACCGGTGGTATGAGTGTGCGCTGTTGTGCACTTGAGCGTGCGTGCGTGCGTTGGGTTTATGAGTGATTCTGAGCCGCAGCTCGTTCCTGTAGCTCAGTTGGTGGAGCAACTGGCTGTCCAGGCCTGGTGGCTCGGAAGTAGGAGGTCCGCATGCACAGTGCTGAAGCGGGTACGTTGCACTGCGCGTGCACCACTAGCTGGTTTACTTGTGTCCGCAGGCGTCAGAGGCGTGCATGCGTACAGGCAATCCACCAGCTCATGGCACTCGCACACACACACACGCTGCATGCTGCAGTACCGCCTACAATGAATGCATCTATTCCATGCAGTTATCCGTTGAAACATCCCCAAATTTTGCAACAGTGCAGAAAAGTGTTTTGGCATGCAGCAAATGAAAACCGGATAAATTAAAAAGCGGTCATCAAAGTATGCCACTCGCTCAAGGTGTACATTTTATTTAGAAAATGGCGTGTGCTGCTGCATGCGCTGTGTGTATAAAAAGTGCCATGAGCCGATGGATCGCCCATACACGCACGCGTACTGCACGCATACCTGCAGCCCAGAGTTGCAGCTGCTACTGTACGTAGCGTGTTGGCTCCCCAGTTGTGAAACTGTTCATTATTGTAAATCACTCCACAGGTTCAACAACTCGACTTGTTTCATTCTCAATTCTTTCGAGCATATGAAAATGATTTCTCCACAACAAAAGTGTGCTACACAAGGTCTATTGTAGAATAAGTTCAATATTTTCGAATTTATATTGTCTACTTGTGGTGCGTTATTATATCGTAAAACCGCCAGCTAATGCATGCATAGCGCAAACAACTAAGCAAATGTCATCTTATGGAAACGTATACACCATAAATTAATACAATTCTGATCCTGAGATGAATAGAAAAGCTGAAAACGGCACAATTTAAGACAAGATAAATTACCAGAGTTTAGTGACACAAAAATCTGAGTATGACAACAAAACACCTGCATCAGGACAGAATGAGAGAAGAGAAATAATAATAAAACAAATCAACAATATTAAATTTTGACGCACAGTAAGGAAACAAAAAAGATGAAAATATCACTGGTACAATTTTTCTCGTCCAATCTGTCAAACGTTTCGGGGAAAGCATACCAGCGAATTTTCCCAGACTTATGAAAGATATATAACAAAAATTTGTTTCCCTGAGATGTAATACACATGGTACACAGTTGAGGTAGTATCGTTTCGAACATTAGAATCGACCTGTGTGGAATACAATCATAGAAGGTTGAGGTAGCAAGTTTAACAAAGTATACCATGATTTGTTGAAAAACGATTTCAAAATCCCTGAGATAAAATTCGACAACAGACTGTGCTGCTTGCGCAAAGAAATATAAAAAGTTTTTCTGCTGACTCATACAGATTATCGGTGCGGGAACATAGTCTTCGGAAACGTGCTGAGCAATGGGAAGCTGGGGAAAATATAATCGAGAGAGGACGGGGAACATGTCAAGGAAATGACAAAAACGGAAAAACTACAATTCTAGAATGTGATATGACCTGGCGAATAGAATGAAAATTATCCTGAGTTACGGTAGGTTAACCTAATTAACCAAATTTGGTGAAGACTCGCCTATTCTGGAATTTGAAATTAAAAATGCCAGCTTAATTTGACGAATTAAGTGAAAAATAAGTATTTCAAGCAGCCGACATTTTCGAATCCAAGTTCCATCAATATTTACTCCTGTGGTTTCTCTGGTGTTCCGTTCTCGGTCTTGCGCACTGGACGCGTTGGGCAGTTGGCGATCAGATGGTCGTTGCCTGGAACAACATCGAGATTGAAACTGAATATCACGCAATTGGTATTGGGTTGGCCCGGCCCCCCCGTGGAGGAGGGCAACCGCCGCGCCCGTGCCTGGCTGGGGACGGCTTATTGGGTTGGCCGTTCTAACTATCTGAGCAAGCCGTACCGGTACATGTAAAAAAATGCAGAACACGCGGACTCATTTTCCTCCAATTCATTCATAATCATAAGAATGATCAAACCTTGACAGTGGTAGCAGGACTTTTCGATCGGGCCGCGCGGACATTTCTGCGCCGTGTGATTGCCGTAACGACCGCAGTTGAAACAACTGAATGAAATACAGGAAGGAAATGACATGAATAGCTTTTCATAATGCTGTTTCCATGTCAGGTCGAAGTCGAAGTACCATTTAGGTTGGAAATAGCAGCTGCTTTTAATACTGTGGCCAAATCAAGTCGTCAAATCACATGTACCATTACTTCTCGCGCTCATTTTGAGGTTCTTGTATTATTGCTTGACTTGATCAAAGTTAGCTGAAACAGCAAAACAATACAAAACCAAGATTGAAGCCCGGAATCCCGCAGTTGTCTCTGACCTGATCTTACAAGAGACGATGGTGATGGTTTTTAGGTTCTCATGTCAACCTACTATACTGTACGGTGAGGGCCCGCAGCTTGTGCTCAAGAGCCCGGTCCTCAGGTTTGGCCCTGTGCGCCTCCAGCAAGGGACCAAAATCCAAACCCTGCATATTGTGACTATCGAGAACACTAGTTGACCAACCGAATTTTCTGGAATCGTTTCTTGCCCAATGGATGCACCCTTGAGCCCTTGAGTTGTTCCCCACCGGGTCCCTGCACGTACAGCGCCTCATAACCGCGTTGGGTCTGCTTGGTGGTGAACTCTACTGCCTCGCCCTCGTCAAGGCTGCGGAAACCAGGCATCTTCAGTGCCGACTGCGTGATGATGACAACATTTGTGATATGCAGGTTTCGATGCAGCCCACTACAGTAGTTTGCCTAATGTGATGCGCCACCTTGAGGTCTCTATAGTTCGGTCGTCAATGCCAATCGTCAACTCTGGTATTGATACTCAAATGAAGCAGCCCTGAGCGCGAGAAATACAGTATACTATGCGGTTGAGTTAATGACGAGAGTTGACGGGTGCATTGACGACACGAATAAATAACTTTCTTCACCTAGTGTCACGTTTAAACCTGAACTTCCCCTCTTGAGCCTAGATATAACTCACTGCAACACAAATGGGTTTTACGAAAACACACCGGGCTTTCTGTTTGTTTTCTTTGCGTTTGTGGATGCGTCTTTTGTTGATGATATTTGTCACACCCTGTGGACATGATAACAAGGCATGTGAACATAATGTACATGTAACGCAGCATGTAATACATTATGTGTGCATACCGAACCAATTCTACACTGAAGAAGATTGACAAAGATGTCCCACAAGACGTTGTGCGGTGTTCTTGGCCGAGGCCAAAAAAGCTTCACCCAAAAAAGCTTTCCAATGTGACTCCCTCCCCCGAACCTGGTGCACAAACACATCTTCACTACCGTCGTCGGGCGTAATGAATCCAATGCCTTTGAGCACATTGAACCACTTGCACTTGCCAAGTCTGAGTGATTGGGATTGATTTTGCAGGTAACCAAGTTCAGTGCTGTACCCTCCTTAGATGGTGATTTTAGCACAGTGAATGTTATATAGTGACCGGACCCGCGATCTTGTCACTGTAAAAGCGTAGACTGCTTGTCACGATAAGACACACATGAGTGTGCACCGGGCATCCTAAAAACTGAAAAAAATTTAAGTACTAACATCATGCAAATAGTATTATTAACCTGAGTGGTCCAGGTATCGGCTCGCCACTTCCACTGCCAGTGCTGTCGGTTTGACGGTCGGCCTCGGTCGATGCTGTGCCTGTGTCACTCGATTGGGCTGTAATGGCACATGGCTGGTTGAGCGATGTTTCAATACAAACGGGGATGGAACTACTATCGTTGCCGGAGATTGTAAGCAGCACAACGGGCTTTTTATGAGGACCTCAACGAAGTGTTTAACATTAGATTGGTGCACTGGTCGTTTCAACCAGGGTTGTTTCAAAAAAGTGGTCAATTAAAAAAATTTAAAAAAAAAATTTTTTTTGAAACTCAGATTTTGCTTTTTTTTAATAAAAAAAGTTGCCCAAAATGGGCTAAAATGTCCAAAAATGGCCTTTTTCGAGGCAAAAAATTGGCACTTTTTTTCTGTGGACGAGACAATTTTTCCAAAATCGCGCCTGCGGCGCCCTGTATTGTCCCCAAATCCGTACAGGGATGCGCGGGACTGGTCTTTTATAGTGATGTGGCACCGACAATGTACTACTACATGCTACTACACATGTATATATGCAGGTCTGGTGCAAAACCGGGCGCGCAAAGTCGATCTGACGCGCAAGATTTGGGCTGTAATCGATATTTTGATGGTCGTATATCAGATATACGGCATTAGATTCATTAAAATACGTTGTACGGCATGCTACAATACATCAGAGTAACATCGTTAGTGAACATCAACCTCAGACTGGTCGGAGACCATGGAATCTGCACAATACTACCGGGTGTCACCACACAAGTTCGGTCTGAGGCGAAAATTTTTCAATTTTTGAAAAATATGTTGTACCGATTTCATTTACCCTGAAACGTCGTTTGCAACACTTTTTCTAATAAAAAAATTTTTCGTCAAAAAAAATCAAAAAAAATTTTTTTTTTAAAAAAAAAAAGCTCGTTAATAAAAAAATTTTTTTTCAACCCTGGTTTCAACAATAGACTGGTTCAAAGATTGAAGAGATTCAAAAATATTCGTGCAGACGTTGGACACAGTCATTTGAGAGCACTTGTGATTCGACGACCCAAATGGCGGTGCGTCAATGGCGGATCCAGCTTTCGGCCAGGGGGGGGCGGGGCAAATCCCAAAAGTCATTTTTATGTAGTGCACGTTTGATTTTCAAAAATTGTTTTTATCTAGTGCTTGCTTATAATTGGGTGATTTTAAGCCAAATACCACAAGGACGGAGGGCTGCGTTGAAATCGAAACACACAATACTAACCTCCATTATTTTGCTGAAATCCGTTCTCATTGGGCGGTGACTCTTTCTGGTTGTCAGACATCTTCGATGATCTTAAATCTCGATGTTTTTCAATGGTCAAATTTTGAACTCCTTTCTTCGACGAATGTAGTAATAAAGTGCGCGCGGTGAAATTGTTCTCTCGATGTTTTGTTTCACGCGATCCGTTTCTCGTTTGGTGTAATGTGTTGAATCTCTCTCACTCCGCCGCACTCAGCAGCGATGAAATTCAGCACACTGCAAGAATGTCTACCCCTACACGCGCACACCCCCTCACATGCGATTCGGTGCTGAAACAGAATGAAATTCCTTTTATAAAATGGCTACTATTATATTATTCAAAAGATTAGGAAAACCAGTGCGCCCTGCACTTTGGCTTGTTGATAACGCATGAATGACAACAAAGGCCTTTGCTTATGAACCGAGCCAGTGCGCATCGATGATATCCTAGATGAAAGCCAGTGCTTCAGCACGTTTGCTGATCGAGATAATTCCGAATTGGGGACTTTGATACTTATCAAGAATTGATTTTTTCCCTGCGAGAACTGGAGTTGTGCGTGGGAGACAGGAAGACACTCAGATGGTAATTGTGATCCTTGCGAGCCAGCCTGTTCGTCTGCTTGGTGCGTGGTGCATGAGCAACTCGGCTGGCGATGAATGAAGAAAACAAAGATATTTTGCAAAACTTCAGGGATCTGGATGCCTTGACCATTGCCGAAGTTCAGCAGGAAGTAACTCACATTGCCACGACCGTAATGTGAAATCCAAATAAAACTAATACAAGAATGTATGGTTTCAGCAGCTCACAGAACACAACGAACTGTGTGCGTGTCGTGTACCGAAATTCCAACAAAATGTTGCAAAATTTACAAACCATCGGCCAAAACAAGCATCACGTGCGTCTACATGTGCACAAAAACACACATACACAGCCAGAAAAAAAGAGTAGTGCGTCACACACTGAGAGACGGCACCCCCAGGTCTGTGCACAAATGGGGACCGAAACTCTGTGCATAGTACAAGTTCCGGAACCAAAAAAAGAGAACGTGCACCAAGTTATCGCGCACTGCGGGCACATTGCAATGTTTGGCTCTGACAATATAGCGCATTGCAGCTGCATGGGGTGCGGGGCAGGCAGGCAGAGTGCATAAACACGGCCCAATTTCTTGGGTACTGTATCATCGCAGAGGTACTGTAGCTGGTACCGGGTTGGGTACCGTACAAAATGCATCCCTGCACTCTGCATCCAACGCAAAGGCCTAGGGGTGGAAACTAAACGCGCACGTTGCGCCAGGGAGGGCAGTGTGGACTCTCTCTGTATAGTGCTTCTCTGCAATTGCAGCTGCTACAAGACACAAACTTGTTGAGTATTGCTTGCCAGCTGACAAGGTCTTGACTTGGCTCACAGCCAAAGTCTTGTCTTGGGATATTGTTTTTGAGAGGAAGGCACTTTTGAGCGCACAACATGCTTTTCGTTCAATTTCCGGTTCAAACCAGGAAGCGCATTAAGAGCAAATGTCGGCTGATACTTTCTTGTCCTAACTTTGCACCGTAACAGTCGACTTACCACGCACAGCGTTTTTCGCTGCAAAAAATGACGTGCAGTTTCGGTGGGTGACCAAGCCTAATACTGATGTTACGTTTGTTACCAGTACAGTACCACTTCAGGTAATCTATAACTTACAGGGTGGAAATATGAAACAAAGATGCTATCGGTTCACCTTATGCAAGGGACGGAGCATGAAATTTTTGAAAACATACCAAAAGCCAACGAAATTACTTTGAGAACTGTTGGCCTCATTGATGAAAACTTCAACAAATTTTCTTCCCAAACTATAAAACACATAGAATGAGCAGGAATGCCAAAGCGATGCGAAAAGTGCAAGTCGAAACTAGTCAAACACATATTGCATCGCAACTTAGAGCCGTTGGTCACGTGTGCAAAGCAGTTTCGAGCACACCATCCAGTTTGGCGCAACAACACAACAAAATACATTAGCCGTGCAAAGCCAAACTGCATAACGGTCCACCAGGACCTGTGGGTGGTCACTAGATTTCACTTCGTTCGACCAGCCATAGAAATGTGCTCTTGCTGACCAAAACGAATAACGCACATCATGTGTATATTGTGACTGCGGAGAGCGCACCAGGCAGACAGACAAGCACACCACATGTACGCACGGTTGGTACACGTGGACACTGCTGCTGGACATTTCACACAAACGCCGGAGATTTTCAAATGTGTCCCCTCACCCGTTTATGACCATTTTTCGTGTAAGTGAACCACAAAGGACGCCATGTGGAAAGTCACGAGTCGGGGGCAACACGTGGTCATTATCGGCCGTTATCACGGTAGGAGTTCGTGTGTTTTTCTCAGAATTCGGCCGGCGCAATTTTTCCGTGGATGTCACTGCGGGAAAAGTGACCAAATCCACTGTCCTAAGTGACCATGTGTACGTATGGAATTTATCTAATCGAACCGAATTAAAATACCAATATTTAAGTCTATGCTCCGATATAATGCACTTTTTCACATTTCATACATTTTGTATGTGCAAGTTGCACTGCCGTGAAATATTCAGGCGCAGGTTCTCAGCACGATATGCAGCCAGCAGTTGGATGCTGTGACAACGTATGTATGCGTCCTAAGAGTGACCCGTGGTCAGCCAATTGCTCTGATGTCCACGGTGTGCCTGTTTCGGTTTGCCAATCGATAAAACAACACTGAGCGGCTCCGCCCGGCTGTGGGCTCAGTATGGTGTTGTCCTCGTGTACAATAAACTGATTTCTGCGAGCCCAGCCACCCGTGAGTCTGCTGTGGATAGGCATGATAGCAGCGTGGGATTAATACTGTTTGGGCCGATACTGGACGCTGATACCTTTACCTTTACAACAATATATATGTAACATGACTATATTACCTTTATGCACAACCAAGTTTTTGTGCAAAGTATGACTTCAGGCATATCTCCTCCACACAGAAATCTGGCCATTTGACAATTTTTTCGAGTTTTGCTGTTGTTGCAGAAAGGCAAGGGAACTCTTGGAAACGAAACCCAAATTTCTTAGTGGCTCAGACAATTGGGCGCTTGGCCCCATATATTACGATTTTACCCGACGTCGCACTGTTTAAGAAAATACAGGTAAAGTGAAGACTATAAAAAAATCAAGGGTTTTTTGGTATATTTTTTCCCGCGAGATGTGTTTGGGTTATTCCAATAAGTCAAATTTGGCATCAATTTAAAGCAGAGACCCACCATAATATAAAAATAGGAATAGAAATGGTTATCCAGTTTCTATTTGACAGCGGCGCCTTGAACAAAAGTTCAACAAAATCGACTTTGAAGAATCACGTTTTGATTGTATGGAGGAATCCATTGAAAAAAACGAAACGGATAAATATGTTCAAGATCCCAGTCATAACGTACCATCAATGGGGGTCTGTTCGAAAGAGTTTGCCACCTGCGTCGCTTGTCCGAACACTTGCTTGTTGAAGCACAGCCCAGAGTTGCCGAACTGCAAGTTCGCTATGGATTGCCCATTCCTCTAAATCCTCTTTAAGGACGTAGAGCTAAGTAAACCAACGCAGAACACATCCTGGCCAAAAAATCCGCTGACCGAGCCAGTGCCAGACTGAATTGACCAGGGCCGTCCGTCATTGATGTAGGTGGAGCTCCGAACCGATGAACGTCCAGTCGCACCGACGGGATCGCGAAGCGATGACGGAGAAGTGCTGGCTTCCATAAACCGATGAATATGACGTCACTCTGACGGGATCGCAACGCGATGACGGAGGATTGATGGCTTCCATAATCCGATGAATATCCAGTCACGCCGACGAGATCGCAACGCGATACCGGAGGAGTCTTGGCTTCAGTATGCCGCCGAACAATCCAGCCTGCGGCAAAAAAGGGCTAAAACTAGGAATAAAGTGCCCTCGGGCACCTGTATCTTGTTACGCATAACAAAAGCCCTAAAGTTCCGATGCTACAAAGGAGGAGCTCTAAGACCGACTCCCAGCGCCACTGCAAGACCACACAGCGCTAGTGCAAAATACTGCAGCGAGCGCGAAAATAGATCTGTACACGGTCGCAAGTTTAAGGGCGCTGAGACTCCAAAAGGCGCTGACAAACGTTCGGCAAAATTACTCACAAAGATTTCAAGCTAAGACTGACGGCATGTCCTTGCGGTAGTTGCAACATGTTTATTGGAAAGTGTCAGATCGGAAAGATTGTCGAGCCTCCCGCCCCGCCCGCGGCGCCTGCATCTTGAAGTTCTTGCTGCATCTAGTCTGGTCACTCTAGTAGTAACCCATTATAGCATCAGAAAAATAGTAATTTACTTCTTTATCTCCTTTGTAGCATCAGAACTTTAAGGCTTTTGTTATGCGTAACAAGATACAGCTGCCCGAGGGCACTTTAATCCTAGTTATCGAAATGTTTGCCATCTTTATCTGTACGGATTATCGTTGATCGCAACCTGTCACTTTCAGGTCACTTCAAGAATTATTTGCTATACATATAGGATGATTGCACATGACATAACGGTAATATGGCAAACAGTCACTGTTTAACTACCGGAAGTCACTAAAGATGGCGCATCACAGCCATGATATTCAGTGATGCCTAAATTTGACATGAATAAAAGCTGTTCCAAAACCACTTTCTTGGGCCAAATGACACCTCGCGCCTCCCCGCGCCCCCCCCCCCAAATACATAACAAATACATAACTTCAAGTTTATAAATGTTATCTGCCAAAAAACATTATTAACTATAACTTTGCTAACTGTAACTTAACTACCTGTTCTGAATGAAGCTGTGTTCATAAAAACATTAACTATAACTTAGCTAACTGTAAGTTAACTATCTGCTCTGAATGAAGCTGGGTTCATAAATGTTCAGACGAAAAGTTCATAAATGTTATTGCCAAAAAAACATTAACTTAACTATAACTTAACTATCTGTTCTGAATGAAGGTGTGGTGTGTTCATAAATGTTGCGGAATCCTAAACATGAACGGAAGAGGGGGATCCAGGCAACCTAGGTCTAATCGGCTCCGAGACGGACCCTTGTGGGATGCGTAACAGTTCTACACGTGGCAGACAGCCGTGCTATTGGTCGCACAATGACCATATAAGAATTCATCAAATCAATCTTGATTTTCACGTTCAGTCACTCTTAACCACTGTGCTATTTGTGATTCTCACAAAACATTTTCACTCGAAAATAAACAGATCAACCGCGTTGGCGCAGGTCTGAAACATTCTCTTTACTACATGCTTTGTGTGCGATCACGCAACGCAACGTCACCACCCCGTCACTGTCCCTCTTTACGATTCAGGAAAAAAATTGTTCTTATAAAGTCATTGTGCAACCAATACCTAGGTGGGGGTGATTGGAAGAGGGGCGCGGGGTGGGTCTCTCACTTATGTATATGCAGTCTTAACAGCAGCGCCAGCCAGGCAGGCTTTTCCCGCTCAAAATTAAAAGACACCCTGTAATTTGCCCGTTTTACCGCACAGTTTACGTCTTACATACTTTGTGTGGGGGCGCGGGGGGCGCGGGGCTGCGCGAGGTGTCATTTGGCCTTTCTTGTTTTGAATGTCCAAGACACTTACTTCTGACCCTTCCCATTATAGAAGGCTAATGCCCAGTTATGTCTTATGTGAAAATTTTTTATCAGACCCCAGTCTGCAGGCATGGTTTGGACCCTGCCGTAAGGCCATATGTGGTGCGATTATGTTATTCTCCTGCTGGCAATAGTACGGCATCAGAATCATACTGTATCAAGCACCGGTTCAGTGACGTGCTGAAATGATAGCCAAAAGAACGGAAAAGTATGTTTGGGTCTTGTCAACAGGTTATATTTTTAGGCGGGCAATAAACCGCTTACGTTTTCTTGCTTCACGTCGAACAGTTTAATTTTATTAGTGACAGAAGATGATACAGCTGTCCAGAAGGCGCAGTGATTTCGCCTACGTCACCGTGTGAAGACAGGCGTATCTTGCACCATCAGCAGATACTGATAACAAATTGGGCGATCGTTTTACCGAACGTGCTAAGCACTCGACAAACACCAATATATAAACACAACTTCGTTGTCAAAAACAGACAGTTTCGTTCCTGAAAGCCGGCCAGAGTCTTTGCGACAACAACTATCCAAGAACGATGTTTGTGCCACTGGTTCTGTTGGGTCTGAGTGGCTCATGTTTTGCCGGTGTCTACCATGTCAACATGGAACGTAGGGTACGTTAGTCGCTTTCTATAGAAAGTTTGAACTAAAGACCAAGGAAAGCTCAAAATGTTGAAGAATGGAATTTTCAGGAGTCACTACGCGAGCACATGATGCGCGAGGGCACCTATGCTGAGTATTTCATGTTGAAGAACAGACTCAGAGACGCTGGATACCAACCGGAAGAGGACTATGAAGATGTTCGTTTGCAAGTTTCTTCCACCGTTGATCCTGATGAATGACTGGTTTGAATGACAATCCCCATTATTATTATTAAGCTGACCTACATTGGCTACATCGGGCTTGGCACTCCGCAACAGAACAAATTCAAGGCCGTTCTTGACACTGGCTCATCGACCCTGTGGGTGCCTGATGTCACCTGCACGCACGGTGGTTGCGGTGAGCATAACTCACCATTCTGAACAGCTTCCTTCATCAATCAGGCAATCAAACATCTTGATTTCTCCATCAGTCGGCAAGAACAAGTTCGATTCGTCAAAGAGCTCCACCTATGTCAATGACGGACGGCACTGGTCAATTCAGTCTGGCACTGGCTCGGTCAGCGGATTTTTGGGCCAGGATGTGTTCTGCGTTGGTTTACTTAGCTCTACGTCCGTAAAGAGGATCTAGAGGAATGGGCAATCCATAGCGAACTTGCAGTTCGGCAACTCTGGGCTGTGCTTCAACAAGCAAGTGTTCGGACAAGCGACGCAGGTGGCAGACTCTTTCGAACAGACCCCCATTGATGGTACGTTATGACTGGGATCTTGAACATACAGTATTTATCCGTTTCGTGTTTTTCAATGGATTTTGAAGATGTTCAGCACACCCATGACGCAAATGCACCTCATGTTTACCAGCTGAACACGTGTATATTCGACGAAATAATACCCTAACAATCACATTCGATCTTACAGGCATCTGCGGTATGGCGTTCGAATCGATCGCGGTCGATGGGATCACCCCACCGTTCATCAACATGATGCCGCATTTGGACAACCCCTACTTCACTGTCTGGCTGACAGCGTAAGTACCCGCTGGTTCAGTCGCCTGTTCGTGTATCATGCCACAAGCTGACTTCAACTCTTTGTGGAGAACTGCCTTAAGTTCGTTGCAGTGATGGTGACGTTGAAGGCAAGCCCGGTGGTCGTATCACTTATGGTGCTCAAGACCAGGACCATTGCTCAAAGGATGTCACCTGGGTAAAGCTGTCGTCAGCCACCTACTACCAGTTCTCAATGGAAGGGTTCGGCAACATTTTTGTTTCAAAATTCTCTTCAAGAACGAGCTTTAAAGTAGCAAAAGATGATGATTTAAGTGTGATGGTTGGCGGTGAGAAGATGCCGGGAGGCGAGACCATCTCTGACACCGGCACCTCGCTTATCGCCGGACCGAAAGCGAATATCGAGAAAATCGGCAAAGCTCTCGGCGGAACCTGGAAACCGAACTATGGAGTGGTCAGTTGTTGTTCTTAAAAACGTCACTACGCCTGCGAAGTTAGAAGGTTATCAAACACTGTCAAGTGACAATCTCAAATTGTTTCAGTACTTCATCGACTGCAATGCCACCCCGGGACCAGTAACGTTCACCATTGATGGCAAAAACTACAATGTCACACACAAGAACTACATTGTGCCGGTGAGGAAAAGGGCTGCCTGATGTTTGAAGGAAGAAGTCGAAATATAAAGCTAAACAGATTCATTTAAATCTCAGACCGGTATCCCGAACCAGTGCATGTTGGGCTTCCAGCAGTTCGGTTTCAAGATGACCAAGAAATATTCGGGTAACGCCTTTCCCACGTGGATTCTGGGTGATTGCTTCATCCGAGAGTACTGCAACATCTATGACCCGAAGAACCAACTGCTCGGACTGGCCAAAGCCATGAAATAAAGTTGTCGTAAAATTTTTTCTTAAAATCTTTTCTGTTAAAGCACCAAATTCTTCAATATTAGCCATAGGTATGGTATATGACTAGGGCACCCGTTATTTCAGCCATCTTGGTCGCTTACTCATTGCTAGCCGACACTACATTTAAATAGAAGACCAAATAAACAAATTATTCAAAGTTGAATCAACCAACCAACAAGTTCGCATAGTCAGCTGGTTGGCCGACTAGCGTGCGTTCGGCGATCAACTTTTGCACCTGCAATCATGCCGCTTGGAGAACGATTTTCTCGATGGAGCAATGTTACTGTAACTCAAAGTTTAATCAGAACTCTTTGTTAAGATCTAAATGAACTACCCTCTCAGCTTTACAAGTGGATACACTAGACAGTAATCTAATTCCGCCCAGCTTTTGTTGCTTAGTTATACTTTCATGTTGGTCGGAATGGAAATCATTTAGCCAATTCTGAATAACTAAGTATTATGCCTTGAAAATGGAGGATTCATTCAGGTATGTAGCACCTGATTCACACATACATACGTCTTCCTGTTTTAGTAGTATAGACAATACATTTATCATGCTCATTTGGCGGGCCTGGTGCGCGGAACACAGCACGAACCTTGACCCACAGTCGTTCACATGCCACCACCGTCAAACAGGACAGCAGTGTGCCCATCAGGCAGTTGACCGTTTTGTCAATGAACATCAACAGCGCCGGACCTGACAGCCGATCGCAGTAGGTGGACTTAGCTGACGGTTGGCGCACCAGTTTCATCTATGTTGGATTGGATTACGGAGATTTGTACAAGAGAAATGTCTGCTGTCGCAGGACAAGAATCAGGATATGGTTCCCGGTATCGTGCTGATCGCATATAAAACGCCTATACAAGATGGTTTGGTCCTAAAGTAAAAAGATCAGTGATTATCACATCAACAAAAGGCGAGTGAAAACATCACCGAAACCAAAGAAAAGCTCAATATGGTCCCCTGATGGCGTATCGCTTTTTAATTCCCTTTTCAAATGGAACGCAATGCCTCTTTCTAAATCCTGTTCATTTTTTGGCAAATAAGCTGTTCTAGGGTGTTGTGCTTATGCTCAATTTTGGCTTTGCTCAATTATACAACTGCCTAACACGATATTTTACAAATACCAACGATTACATGATAGTTTTACAAATAAAAATACGCACGATGCTAGTGCGTGTATACCTCTAGGTATACCTCGGCATCCTTCAAGAGTGTCTTTTCCACAAGATTTTCGCCCATGTCTTGCCACGTGTGCAACCAGTAGGCACAGACGTCGTGAAACAAAGATTCGCCGTTCACCAGTTGTAGACGGCGGAAGGCTCTGAAGCAAAGAAATGTGTCGAACAACAGACACGAAGCAAAACACAAACAAAAAATAAATGATTGAAAACTTTAAGAAAAATCATGACTAACGTTGCGATACACATTGAGCTGAATGAACTGCGTGAATCTCTTCACACAGTGGCACAATCGGATGGTGACTTTCGACAGAAATTCGTTTGAATCTTTGAGACTGCCATTCGATACTCGATTCATGAGACGAACGATGGCGGACTCGCAATGGTGCGTAAGCTGTGGCGGTAACGGAAATTTCGACATAGCCCACTCTTTGAATATAGAGCTGTCCGAGGTCACTACTCGGGAGCACGTTTGAGAGTTTGCCAGATAGTTTGAGAGTTTATTCAACCTTTTCGTCAGCTGTCAGCACAATGTAATGAAACATCAGCTAATCGAAAACGTGGCCGAAAACGGATTTTATAATGCGGATTATGGTATAAGCCCTAAAAATGGTGACCTGCATATCTATAGTCTCCACGGCGGTTGCAGCATAGTTGAAACGATAGGGTAGGAAGAAGGTCTGCAGTCGTTCGTTTTAACTTTTGTAATCATAGCAACTGGCACAGAACGGATTAGGAACGAGAATTTGAACAAAATGGCGTCCGAACAAATGGTAACCTGATAGTAGGACAGAAAGTGCTCGAACGCAATGCTGAGCTCGTCCCAGATATCGCACAACCGACTAATCGCCCGAAGCTCGTCTGTTTGTGCGCTGGTCACAAATGTTACAGCTGCTCATTCAACCAGTCAGACGCAGGGTTGAAAAAAAATTTTTTTATTAACGAGCTTTTTTTAAAAAAAAATTTTTTTTATTTTTTTTGACGAAAATTTTTTTATCAGAAAAAGTGTTGCAAACGACGTTTCAGGATAAATGAAATCGATACAACATATTTTTCAAAAATTGAAAAATTTTCGCCTGAGACCCAACTTGTGCGGTGACACCCGGTAGCAGGGTTGTTTCAAAAAAAAGTGGTTAATTAAAAAAAATTTAAAAAAAAATTTTTTTGAAACTCAGATTTTGCTTTTTTTAATTAAAAAAAGTTGCCCAAAAAGGGCTGAAATGTCCAAAAATGGCCTTTTTCGAGGCCAAAAATTGGCACTTTTTTCCTGTGGACGGGACAATTTTTCCAAAATCGCGCCTGCGGCGCCCTGTATTGTCCCCAAATCCGTACAGGGATGCGCGGGGCTGGTCTTTTATAGTGATGTGGCACCGATAATGTACTACTGCATGCTACTACACATGTATATACATAGGTCTGGTGCAAAACCGGGCGCGCAAAGTCGATCTGACACGCAAGATTTGGGCTGTAATCGATATTTTGATGGTCGTATGTCAGATATACGGCATTAGATGCATTAAAATACGTTGTACGGCATGCTACAATACATTAGAGTAACATCGTTAGTCAACATCAACCTCAGACTGGTAGAAGACCATAGAATCTGCACAATACTACCGGGTGTCACCGCACAAGTTGGGTCTCAGGCGAAAATTTTTCAATTTTTGATAAATATGTTGGATCGATTTCATTTGTCCTGAAACGTCGTTTGCAACACTTTTTCTAATAAAAAAAATTTTCGTCAAAAAAAATAAAAAAAATTTTTTTTTTAAAAAAGCTCGTTAATAAAAAAAATTTTTTTTCAACCCTGCCCGGTAGTATTGTGCAGATTCTATGGTCTCCGACCAGTGTTAGGTTGATGTTCACTAACGATGTTACTCTAATATATTGTAGCATGCTGTACAACGTATTTTAATGCATCTAATGCCGAATATCTGATATTCGACCATCAAAATATCGATTACAGCCCAAATCTTGCGTGTCAGATTGACTTTGAGCGCCCGGTTTTGCACCATACCTGCATATATACATGTGTAGCAGCATGCAGTAGTACATTATCGGTACCACATCACTCTAAAAGACCAGCCCCGCGCATCCCTGTACGGATTTTGGGACAATACAGGGGGCCGCAGGTGCGATTTTGGAAAAATTGTCCCGTCCACAGAAAAAAGTGCTGCCTCGAAAAAGGCCATTTTTGGACATTTCAGCCCATTTTGGGCAACTTTTTTTATTAAAAAAAGCAAAATCTGAGTTTCAAAAAAAATTTAAAAAAAAATTTTTTTTAATTAACCACTTTTTTTGAAACAACCCTGGTCAGACGTGTTCTTCTGCAAAAAAATGCGTTTCCGAAAGCTGACTAATTTCATGCGAGTATACCCGTCATCTTAATGGTTGTACTGAAACAGGATCCGGTACAGTGCACCGGCTTTTGTGGACCTTTTGTATTGTGGACGAGCCTTTCATGGTGGGTATTTTTGATCGAGATATTAATTTCCAGTCACTGATGTTAATAAATCGGCCTATCCGCCTTACTCAAAACAGTGAATAAACTGTGCCCACCTCAATTAACAGTTCCAACACATCGCACAACAGTTCCGCACCGGATGCTTTTCTTCAACACTACTATTACCCACCCCGGACACTTTGTGCCAACACTACAGTAACCCCCGGATACTTTGCCCCAATACCACTATAGCACCCCACAGGACACTTAGCACCAAAACTACTATGACCACCCACCCCCCCCCCCCCCGCCCCGGGTACTTTTCCCCAAACACAACTATAACCGCCTCCTGATACTTTGCCCCGACACCACTATAACCCCCTAGGATACTGTGCACGAACACAAATGTAACCCACGTGATACTTCGCCTCAACACGACTATAACCCCCCAGACTCTTTGCCCCACCACTGCTGTCACCAGATACCGGAAACTTTGCCCTCAGGATACTCCTGATTCTTTGCACGAACACTACAAGATATAACCCCTCCCGGATACTTTTCCCAAGCTCTACTATAATTCCCCCGGATACTTTGCCTACTATAACCCTGCACCGGATACTTTACCCCAACACCACTATAACCCCCTCCCTGATACTTTGCACCAACACTACTGTAACCCTCCGGATGCTTTGCCCCATCACTACTATAACCCCCTCCGGATACTTTACACAAACACTACTATATACTGGATATTTGCACCTATACAACTACTATAGCCCCCACCGGATACTTTGTCCCAACACAACTATAGCCCCTCCGGATACTTTGCCTTCGACACCGCTACTCTGCACCAGCACAAATATAACCCACATGATACTTTGCCTCAACACTACTACAACCCCCCCCGGATACTTTGCCCTATCGCTACTGTAACCCCCACACCGGATACTTTGCCGCAACGCTACTATAACCCCTCCGGATACTTTGCACCAACAATACTATACACCCGGATTCTTTGCCTCACCTGCATCAGGGGGTCATCAGGGATATTCAGTCCTCTTGACCCGTATAATACGTGGGTATGATAAAAAGATGCAAACAGGAGCCAGATAATAGAAAAATAACAAACTGCAGCAAACAGTAATAAACAGGATAAACAGCAGCAAGCTCTGATAAACGGCAGCAAGGTACCCCTAAAGAGATGCAAACAGATGCAAACAGTAGCAAGATTTGAGATAAAAAGGAACAAACAGGAGCAATATTGTTGAACTTCAGTACTTAAGATCTAATACTGCTGCCGTTTGCTGCTTTTTATTAAAAAAGTAGCAAGGTTAAATATTGCTACTTTTTATTTTTGTAGTGTTTCCAATCTCTGATGTTAATAAATTGCCTAATCCGCCTTACTCAAATAACAGCAAATAAACTATGCCCACTTCAATTAACAGTTCCATAGGTCCCGAATCTTCTCTATCGGACTTCGTTCTGCCAACTGCCACAGATCAAACTGACACAGCTCGTGCAGGAATCTGCGGACGACAAACGACAATAAAATATCGCCGAATTTTCGAACCAAAAACCAAAGTGTCAGAACACCTGCTGCGAAATTTTGAAAAATTTCTGTGAAATATTTTTATTTCCAGATTTAAGAACATTTCTCCGTGTATGAAAAAATTTGTTGTCTCAAGATGTTTGAAATTTTTCACAGAATTCAAAATTTTCAGACAATTAACAGTAACGATAAAATTAACGGTGAAACGGATCTCACTCCAAATGTTTGGCGAACATCTACAATCCAGCGCTGGTGCTTGGAGGGATGGAATAGTGGTACCCCACCAAGTCTGAGTGTGAAACAAACCTCTTGAAGAACGGGACGATCAGGTACATACTGTACACAGCCCTGCAGCCAGCCAGGCAGATGTGAAAATGTTTCAAGTTCAGATTCACGGCCGTTCGGGTTTAGACATGCACATTAACTGCTGAGCCCCAACCTAGGAAGTGAAGGTAGAACGAAAAAGTCCAAGCCATTTTTGAATATTGCCGCATTTGCACTGAGGTTTTGAACTTTTACACCTTAATCATCATCATGCATCAACAAAGGTGAACGCCAAGTCGTGATAACGGAGCAAAATAATTATGGCCAACAAAATCTCAGGTTTGAGCCAATAATGTGAGACAAGTATTAAGGTCGGTTTATACTCTGACTGCCTGGCAGTAGCAGTCAGAAATTTGTGACTGCCCGTTCGGTCAGCTCACGAACGGAGCAAGAACAGTGGACGGCAGGCAGCAGTCAATGGACAGTGCGGAACAGGCAATCGCTACAAGCAATCACTGCCTTGCCGGGCACTTCTGCGTGGTAGTGACTTCTCCGGATTTTGACTTCTACTTCCCGGAAGTCAGAAGTATAAATAGACCTTAAAATACCTGAGGTAAAACATCAAGGACCTTAGCAAGCAAACTTATTTTCCAGCATCTACTGCATTCCTTTTGATCGCCTCAACAATATTATTGATGGCAGTTCAAGAAGCTAGACCCGAGGACGTTTGCTATAGTGCGAAAAAATCGTGTGCGTTAATTTATATGATGAAACGTTACAAAATTGATTCACAAAATGATTTGTAAAACTTCGTACATGGTAATGTTCAGGTGAAAATGAGTGCAGCCTTCCAAATACGTGCAAGACATCTGACAAGGATGGCTGCTACCACTGCGTCGCAGATATTGTGCTGTTGGTTGCGATTTTGGCATTCGGATGCAGATCCCAGCTAATGGATGATAACAATGCAAACAAGGGTCTCCTGTTGTTGACCAGCGTAAAAGTTGCTTGAACAACTTCCACGCTGATCAAACGTGCGACTCCGCTAAAGAAAGTTTAAAAAATCTGTATTCGATCCATATTCATTAGTGTTCACAATGAATCGATCAGAACTCCGGAACTGATCGTCATATGTGCCCACATGATGGGTGCACCACCATAGTCTGCGTTAATTAGGCTAAACCGAAGTAAAGACACCTTCAATTTTTACATTTTCAGCATCCTCGGTCTGTGCGGTGGTGGCCTGGTATTTCTGGTGTTATTGGGCGGATCAATTTATTGCTTCTGCTGTAGAAAACGATGAATGAAACAAAACATGAAACGAAAAGTGAAATAGTGGAAGACAAATGTAATAATGTCAGAAAGTTAATGATAAAAGATGCGAAATGTTGCGCGAATATTCTATTTCCCAACTGTTCAAGCGTTTGGATTGCATTGTTGAGTAAATACCTTGAAAACATCACGATTTCAACATTGCGGCTTGTGTAAGTATTAAGATTTGTTGAAACCAGTCGAAAGGATTCATAGTCATGGAAATTTTTTCAAGCACTTTTGCTCAAATGAGCTCATTAAGAAGTGCTCAGCTAATGCACATATGTAGGTAGATAATGTAACAGAGTCGATATCTTGATTACGATATAGATTGTTAAATCACTAGAGTTATCCTTGATAAACAGTTGCGTACATTAAAAATCGTTTCAGTCCCAGTCTGATCCGTCGTTCTTTGACGGTTTACGTGACATGATTGTTCCTTCGGAATGATTGAAGTGCTCGTATGCGGTCACCTGAAGACCAGAAACTTCAGAAACGCAGATGGAAGTGATTAAGGACAGCAAATAACCCGGTTATCATATCCAGCGGACTGCCACAAAAAGACAAAAAGAGTGAAGTTTTGAAAAAGACTGTACATATAAAGGATGTGGTCAGTAACGTCTTCGTAATTGCCACTCTCTATTGTGAATACTGTGGCCACCTAACGTGTCCCATGACGTCATCACAGCTAACCATCCATTCCCACATTTTGCCCCTGGCGAGCATGAACCCCGACTCATTTTGACAGATATCGTTCTGGTCAATTGAACGCGGTGGCAACTTGTCGAATCGCACAACATAGCTGTCGTTGTCGACCTGTTGACGCGCCACTTTGTCGATCGGACGTCGATCGCGGAGGATCTGCACATGGAATAATGATTATCGAATTGTTTACCATCTTTATCGATACGGATTATCGTTGATCGCCACCTGCCACTTTCAGGTCACTTCAAAAATTATTTGCTATACATGTATAGGATGATTACACATGACCATATACCTGGCCAGATAGCGGTGCGGTTGTGGAGCGCGATGTGCAACCCCACTCGATCACAACTGCAGTCAAAAATGTTTCGCCATTTGCGTATATATTGGGGGGTGGTCATCCAAAGGTGACCCGGTCATCGGTGTCCACCGATTGATAGGGTCACTTTTTGGGTTCCCGTATCAGCGATGGAATGGCATCGCGATACCTCCTAGTTTGATAATACAAGGTACATATGAACCAGTCGGTTCCAGAACTGATTTCAAAATGCTGAAAGGAGCCTTTTTAAGCGAGTTACGAAATTACGAACTTGGCGCTCCACTGGTGTGGTCGAGCGCACGTCGGGCGCCTCTCGTGTTGCCGGCAGCAACTTTTAGTCAAACTTTGGGCTCCACGCATGTTTTGGCCAGCACATAAAGTCTCTATAGGCAATAAAACTTCGCGCTCCACACCAGAGAACGAACCTGGCGCTCCTCTCATGAACATGAGGCTCCTCCCTAAACTTCGAGCTCCTCTCGGCGGTGCTCTCAAACTTGACGCGCCTCTTTAAACTTGGCGCTCCCCTGTGAGCTTGCGCTGGCGCGAAAAACTTGGCGCTCCACAAAAAACATGGCGCTCCACAAAAAACATGGCGCTCCACAAAAAACATCGCGCTCCACAAAAAACATGGCGCTCCACAAAAAAACATGATGCTCCACAAAAAAACATGGCGCTCCACAAAAACGGTTCGAGTAAACTTCGCGCTCCACAAAAAAACTTCGCGCTCCACCGAAAAAGGGGTTGCACATCGCGCTCCACCGACCGCACCGCTCTTAAGTACTGACCGCACCGCTATCTGGCCAGGTATGCATGACATAACGGCAATATGGCAAACAGTCACTACAGTAGGTAGGTATGTAGTTTAACTACTGGAGGTCTGCTAAAGATGGCGCATCATAGCCATGATATTCAATTCAGTGATGCCTAAATTTGACATGAGTAAAAGCTGTTCCAAAGCCATAGAAAAACAGCCTAGATACTCTGTAGAATGCCGGTATTCGATATGTTAAATTACAGCATGAGTTCATCCCCTATCCACTTACTCCCCACGCAAAATCATCGTACAAATTGCCTTCGTCCAACGGTCGAATTGGCATGGTCACCTCGAGACCATACTGAAAAGCAAATCTTTTATCCTTTTAGGGATGGTGCCTTCTTGCCATATAGAACGCCCAATCTGAGACTTGTTAGTGAAACCTTCCATGCTTTGCACTTGAATATCTTTGACCGATCAATTCTCTACAGTCTGGACAGTTTGTACAAAATGAACAATATAGTTGACTGATCTAAATTTTTTCACAAGAGAGTAGGGTAGCAATTCATTGCACCTTGTGCCCCCCAACATTCTGCACGTGTGGAATGCGCTGGAGTCGAATGTACCCGGCACCAGCGACATCGTTGTGCGATAACACGTCGTAGTCGAGTCCAACGAACGCCAACACTGCGCCGGCCGTGAAGAACAAATGCTCGGGCACGACACTTGGCAAATGGAACGATGGTTTGCTGATGATTGTTTGCTTCAGTTAAACCTACATAACACGCCAAACTTATAAAGAACGGTTTATTGCGCTTTTTGCAATGTTCCTACATACTTAGTCCGACATTACTTCATGCCACCATACTTTTACGATGTGTAGCCGCCGCATGGTTTCCGGTGGTGGTCACATTTTCATAGTTTCACACATTCTTCACAGGGGTTGGGAAACGCTATGGTTCAGCAAGGGTGAAGTATCAATGAGCGTACTCCGTGCTCCTTGACCATGGTCCATTGACCGAGCAACACCCCGCACTCCTTTAGTAAAAATCGATATAAACAGTGCACTTACAAGGTGAATGTTTCATCGAATATCGGATTCAGTTCATTATACACAATGCGGGTGACGCAGGAAGGGTACTCTTCCTGCGGGAATAGATGCACGGGCAGCAGGGCCACTCGGACATACGGATCGCTGGATTGGGTTAGAGGGTCGAGTGCTGGGAACTGTTGGCCGGAAATCACTGCAACACATTGCTTCAATATTCTTAGTTGAACGATTGGAAGATAAAAAGCAGTCGCCAATTTTGTTTCATACCGCACCGTGTATGGTGATCTGCATACGTTTGCCATTCAGCAGCAGATAGCTCAGTCGCACCTTCACCGCACATGTGTCCTTGGTGACTGGAGTAGCCTCCTGGAACGGACGCAAGCAAGTTTTTCACGGCAAACTTTTGAACCATTATTAAAGACTGCCAACGTTAGCGTCGGCCCGATTTCCATACACTTCACAGAGCAGTTCGTTTGTGCTTTTAGCATTCCAGTGTAGATGCTTGGACAATTCGGGCATCAAGGTCAAGGACGGTGTTTCGGTGTACGTGGGACCATTGAGGCTGTCCGTAATTTGGTCGCGAATTCTGTTGAAACAGTTCTGAAATTGTCGTGAATGCTTGTGATTTGTTTAGAAACATTTTCTTGTTTTGAATACCCAAGACATATACTTCTGACGCTTCCCATCATAGAAGGCTAATGCCCAGTTTGTTATGTCTTATGTGAAATAATTTTTTTATCAGGCCCTGCACGCATGGTTTCGGACCCTTCCGTAAGGCCATATGTGGTGCGATTATGTTATTCTTCTGCTGGCTTCTGCGTACGGTATCAGAATGATATTGTATCAAGCTCCGGTTCAGTGACGTGCTGAAATGATAGCCAAAATAACGAAAAAGTAGTTTTATGTCTTGTTAACAGATTATATTGTCAGGCGGGCAATAAACCGCCAACGTTTTCCCGCTTCACGTCGAATTGTTTAATTTTATCAGTGACAAAAGATGGTACAAGCTGTCAAGAAGGCGCAGTGATTTCGCCTACGTCACCGTGTGAAGACAGGCGTATGCTGCATTCGCAGATACTGATAACAATTCGGGCGATCGTTTTACCGCACGTGCTAAGCACTCTACAAACACCAATATATAAACACAACTTCGTTGTCAAAAACAGACACTTTTGTTCCTGAAAGTCGGCCAGGGTCTGTCACTATCCAAGAACGATGTTTGTGCCACTGGTTCTGTTGGGTCTGATTGGCTCATGTTTCGCCGGCGTCTACCATGTCAACATGGAACGCAGGGTACGTTATTCGCTTTCTATAAAAAGTTTGAACTAAAGACCAGGGAAAGCTCCAAATGTTCAAGAATGGAATTTTCAGGAGTCACTACGCGAGCACATGATGCGCGAGGGCACCTATGCTGAATATTTCATGTTGAAGAACAGACTCAGAGACGCTGGATACCAACCGGAAGAGGACTATGAAGATGTTCGTTTGCAAGTTTCTTCCACCGTTGATCCTGATGAATGACTGGTTTGAATGACAATCCCCATTATTATTATTAAGCTGACCTACATTGGCTACATCGGGCTTGGCACTCCGCAACAGAACAAATTCAAAGCCGTTCTTGACACTGGCTCATCGAACCTGTGGGTCCCTGATATCACCTGCACGCACGGTGGTTGCGGTGAGCATAACTCACCATTCTGAACAGCTTCCTTCATAAATCAGGCAATCAAACATCTTGATTTCTCCATTAGTCGGCAAGAACAAGTTCGATTCGTCAAAGAGCTCCACCTATGTCAAAGACGGACGGCACTGGTCAATTCAGTATGGTACTGGCTCGGCCAGCGGATTCTTGGGCCAGGATGTGTTCTGCGTTGGTTTACTTAGCTCGACGTCCTTAAAGAGGATCTAGAGGAATGGGCAATCCATAGCGAACTTGCAGTTCGGCAACTCTGGGCTGTGCTTCAACAAGCAAGTGTTCGGACAAGCGACGCAGGTGGCAAACTTTTTCGAACAGACCCCCATTGATGGTACGTTATGACTGGCATCTTGAACATATTTATCCGTTCGTTTTTTTTTCAATGGATTTTGAAGATGTTTAGCACACTCACGACGCAAATGCACCTCATGTTTACCAGCTGAACACGTGTATATTCGACGAAATAATACCCTAACAATCACGTTTGATCTTACAGGCATCTGCGGTATGGCGTTCAAATCGATCGCTGTCGATGGGATCACCCCACCGTTCATCAACATGATGCCGCATTTGGACAACCCCTACTTCACTGTCTGGCTGACAGCGTAAGTACCCGTTGGCTCAGTCGCCTGTTCGTGTATCATGCCACAAGCTCACTTCAACTCTTTGTGGAGAACTGCTTTACGTCCGTTCCAGTGATGGTGACGTTGAAGGCAAGCCCGGTGGTCGTATCACTTATGGTGCTCAAGACCAGGACCATTGCTCAAAGGATGTCACCTGGGTAAAGCTGTCGTCAGCCACCTACTACCAGTTCTCAATGGACGGGTTCGGCAATATTTTTGTTTCATCAAAATTCTCTTGAAGAACGAGCTTTAAAGGTGCTGGTCAACAACCCATCGACTTCGTTTAATCTTGGGGGCAGTGCACCTGAACAAAGGTGGAACATCGTGTTACTCGACCCTGACTTGGGGAGTCGATTGGTTGCTTCCTGATGTTTCACGGCCGGGTTGAAGTTTGCCCCTCAGTGAAAAAATGCAAAAATTTTGCCGGGTTTCCGTGGAAAGGACAATTCGCGGCAACGTTTAATAATTTCAGAATATCAAGCACCAACGTTTGTTTCATCAGTATGATATACAGCTTTGCAGGAAACAGCTTGTATCCTGCAGGAGAAGTCATTTAGTTCCAAAAACCTGGTGTTTTTTGGTCACCGTTTTCTTCGCCGATAATTATAAGCATCTGCGATTGACCAGCAAATGTGTTGATCGGACACAAAAATCCTCTAATTACTGTGTACATAACCTGTGCTTTTGAGTTCTTTGCACCAAATACAGCTAACGCAATAATTTGGACAACATGCGCAAGTCGGTCATTATGGGCGTGCGCGACCCCAAAAAAGACAAAACATTTTTGAGTGCTCGAATCTGCACGTTGTTTTTGAGCGCGCGCGCTGATAATGACCGACTTCCGCATGTTGTCCGAATTATAGTATTAGCTGTGTTTGGTGCAGAGAACTCAAAAGCACAGGTTATGTACACAGCAATTAGAGGATGTTTGTGTCCGATTAACACATTTGCTGGTCAATCGCAGATGCTTAAAATTATCGGCGAAGGAAACGGTGACCAAAAAACACCAGGTTTTTGGAACTAAATGTTTTCTCATTTAGGATGCAAGCTGTTTCCTGCAAAGCCGTATATCATACCGATGAAATAAATGTTTGTGCTTGATATTGTGAAATTCTTAAACGTCGCCGTGAATTGTGCTTTCCACGGGAAGCCGGCATAACTTTTGCATTTTTTCACTGAGGGGCAAAGTTCAACCTGGCCGTGAAACATCAGGAAGCAACGAATCGACTCTCCAAGTCAGAGTCGAGTAACACGATATCCCACCTTTCTTAATGTGCACTGCCCCCAAGATTAAGCGAGGTCGATGGGTTGTTGACCAGCAGCTTTAAGCAGCAAAAGATGATGATTTAAGTGTGATGGTTGGCGGAGAGAAGATGCCGGGAGGCGAGGCCATCTCTGACACCGGCACCTCGCTTATCGCCGGACCGAGAGCGAGCATCGAGAAAATCGGCAAAGCTCTCGGCGGGACCTGGAAACCGAACTATGGAGTGGTCAGTTGTTGCTCTTAAAAACGTCATGCTGCGCCTGCGAAGTTAGAAGGTTATCAAACACTGTCAAGTGACAATCTCAAATTGTTTCAGTACTTCATCGACTGCAATGCCACCCCGGGACCAGTAACGTTCACCATTGATGGCAAAAACTACAATGTCACACACAAGAACTACATTGTGCCGGTGAGGAAAAGGGCTGCCTGATGTTTGAAGGAAGAAGTCGAAATATAAAGCTAAACAGATTCATTTAAATCTCAGACCGGTATCCCGAACCAGTGCATGTTGGGCTTCCAGCAGTTCGGTTTCAAGATGACCAAGAAATATTCGGGTAACGCCTTTCCCACGTGGATTCTGGGTGATTGCTTCATCCGAGAGTACTGCAACATCTATGACCCGAAGAACCAACTGCTCGGACTGGCCAAAGCCATGAAATAAAGTTGTCGTAGTTTTCTTAAATCTTTTCTGTTAAAGGTGCTGGTTAACAACCCTTCGACCGCGCTTGATCTTGGGGGTAGTATATATAAACAAATTTTGGACATCGTGTTACTTGACCCTAATCTGGTGAGCCGATTGGTTGCTTCCTGATGTTTCACGGCTGCGTTGAAGTTTGCCCCTGGTGAAAAAAAAACCGAAAAAATTTGAAACGCTGCTGTGACACGAATAGGCTGTTTCAAAGTTTGATATTGGAGTGACAGCAACCTCCAACATTGAGGCAAAAACCGCAATGCACAATAGCTATTGAAACGTCCGCACAGTTGAATAAAAAATAAAAGGTTTCAAAAACCTGGTCATTTTTTGCTAGGATTTCGTACTCGTGTAATTTTAAGCATCTGTGGTGAATGAAATAAATTGTCAATTGCAAATAAAAATCCTCTAATTATCAAGTTCCTTGTTTGTGCTTCCCAGTTTTCAAAGCCCTACACAGCTCACACAATGTTTACCACAACATGCGCAAGGCAGCCTTTCCAATGCGCACACATACAACAAAGCTTGCCAGCTGAAACATTGCCGTGTTGTCGTTGTGCCGACTGTGTGTTGTCGTTGTGTGTGCGCTTTGAGAATGGCTGCCTTGCGCATGTTGTGGTAAACATTGTGTGAGCTGTGTAGGGTTTTGAAAACTGGGAAGCACAAACAAGGAACTTGATAATTAGTGGATTTTTATTTGTAATTGACAGCTTATTTCATTTATCACAGATGCTTAAAATTACACGAGGCAAAATCCTAGCAAAAAATGACCAGGTTTCTGAAACCTCTTATTTTTTTTTCAAAAATGCGGACGTTTCAATAGCTATTGTGCATTGCGGTTTTTGCCACAATGTTGGAGGTTGCTGTCATTCCAGTACCAAACTTTGAAACAGCCTATTCGTGTCACAGCAGCGCTTCAATTTTTTTCGGTTTTTTTCCCCAGGGGCAAACTTCAACGTGGCCGTGAAACATCAGGAAGCAACCAATCGGCTCGCCAGATTAGGGTCGAGCAACACGATGTCCAAACTTTGTTTATATATTCTACCCCCTAGATCCAGCGCGGTCGAAGGGTTGTTAACCAGCAGCTCTAAAGCACCAAATTCTTCAATATTAGCCATAAGTATGGTATTGGTCGCACAATGACTATATGAGAATCCATCCCCATATTTTTCCTACATCGGAAAGGAGGGTTTCTGGCGATTTTTTTTCAAACTGAATCAGGTTTTGACAAGGAGTTATTTTCTCTTTCTTTTCCCGCTTTATTTATTGGGAGTGATCAACGTGTGTGTGCTGTAATCGATTTCACACACAAAGTGTGTAATACGTGGCTACAGTAACCCGAGCCCGAACCATTTCGGTTGCGTAGAATTCAGGGTGAAACTTCTGCACACGTGTGTTTCTCATTCTTCAAACTGATAAGCATGCAAAGTTCTTGTCAAAACCTGGTCCAATTTGAAAAAAAATGCCAAATATCCGCCTTTTCAATGCAGGAAAATTAGGCGGATGGATTCTCATATAGTCATTGTGCGACCAATATATGACTAGGGCACCCGTTATTTCAGCCGTCTTGGTCGCTTTCTCATTGCTAGCCGAAAGTACTTTTAAATAAAAGACCAATAAACAAATTATTCGAAGTTGAATCAACCAACCAACAAGTTCGCATAGTAATCAGCTGGTTGGCCGACTAGCGTGCGTTCGGCGATCAACTTTTGCACCTGCAATCATGCCGCTTGGAGAACGATTTTCTCGATGGAGCAATGTTACTGTAACTCAAAGTTTAATCAGAACTCTTTGTTAAGATCTAAATGAACTACCCTCTCAGCTTTTCAAGTGGATACACTAGACAGTAATCTAATTCCGCCCAGCTTTTGTTGCTTAGTTATACTTTCATGTTGGTCGGAATGGAAAACATTCAGCCAATTCTGAATAACTAAGTATTATGCCTTGAAAATGGAAGATTCATTCAGGTATGTAGCACCCGTTTTCATATACATGCTAGACGGGACCCGTGCCTACGGCCCGGCAACAGCGCCGCGCCCGTGCCGTGCCACCCCCCCCCCCCCCGAAGACCCGTTAGCATACCCAAAGCTACCCGTGAAAATTGACCCGTCCGCCCTTCCGAGGGAGGGGGCCACACACAAACACACATACATACGTCTTCCTGTTTTAGTAGTATAGATAATACATTTATGATGCTCATTTGGCGCGCGCAGACGGAACACAGCACGAACCTTGACCCACAGTCGTTCACATGCCACCACCGTCAAACAGGACAGCAGTGTGCCCATCAGGCAGTTGACCGTTTTGTCAATGAACATCAACAGCGCCGGACCTGACAGCCGATCGCAGTAGGTGGACTTAGCTGACGGTTGGCGCACTAGTTTCATCTGTGTTGGATTGGATTAGGGAGATTTGTACAAGAAGAAAAATACAAGATGGTTTGGTCCTGAAGTAAAAAGATCAGTGATAACGTGCATCAACAAAAGGCGAGTGAAAACATCACTGAAACCAAAGAAAAGCTTACATAAGCGAGAAGATATCCATGATACTTCATGGATCGAACGCGTAAGTATCCAAGTTGTCGTTTGGAATACGACACGTGAGGGACACGTGAAGTCAAGGGACATAAGTACACCGGTACTGTGATTGGTCGGTTTTGATCTCAGTCCGGAAAGCACTATGCGTGCAGGCGAGTCAACCTGCGTAAATGAGCAGTTCGGTTGATGTTCCCTTGCGTGACTTTGTGTTGTGTGAACGTTCGTTATTACGTGGTTAGCGATCGTTCGAGTGAGGGATTAAGTCTCTCCTTTTTGCGTGTGTCGTATGGTAAATTTGCATACTTTGCGTACAGTAACTTTTCTTGTTTTTATAATCCATACCTTATGTGTGTGATGTATCCTTAGACACTACGTCCCAAAACCTATATAAGCAATCTTCACTTTTAATAGTTATGAAAAGTCTTCCGCCATAACCACAGTGACCTACTATTGGAAAAGGTCGTTCGTCTCCAGGCCAATAAACCTTCGACGCTTGATTGATTCGCAACGTTGGTTGAGGTTTGTGAGTTCGTCCTATTGCATGTCATATATATTTATGTACCTAACCTAACCTGACTGGGACTTCCAGCTTTTGCAGATTTTCTAGATCAGGTACCGGAGAAGCTTGATTATTCGCACTTCGGTCCGGGAGCTTGATGATTCGCACCTCGGTACTAATCCAGCGACAAGCTTGAATATTTTCGCGCGTCGACTTGTCGGTGAGCTTGATATTCGCACACCGATGCATCTCAAGCGGCGAGTCCATTGTCGCGAACCAATGCCGGACGTCAATTCGGAAGAACAATAGGTGCCGACGTCAATTCCCGGTCGAACAAAGCAATGCCGGATGTCAGTTTCCGGACGAGAACCGCCGATGACCGCAGCAGTCCGCCGAGGCAGAGAGAACAGACAGGCGGATGGATAGGTCAGTCGGGCGAGGCAGTGGAGCATCTACCCATCGGTCATAGAGGGACCGAATGGATGATGTGGGATGAGGAGAGTGATGTTTCGTTTATTGAGAGTAATACTTTTGGGTATTTGGAACGAACCGACGGTCAGTTGAAGGACCAAGAGTCGGATGTGAAAGACGGCCAGTGGAACGGCCGCAGCGAGAAAGTCGGTCAGCTCGAAGGCCGCAGTGGAAAAGTCGGTCAGCGTGAAGACCGCAGCGATAAAGTCGGTCAGCTCGAAGGCCGCAGTGAAGAAGTCGGTCAGTTAGGAGACCGCAGTTGTGGTCAATTGGACCAGTCAGACGGAGAGGTGTACCGACCGAAAGCTGGACGGGCGCAGGCAGCGCTGGAGTTCCATGCTGGGTTCCGGCGGGCGGAGATATTGAACGCTAGCCAGGCGCGGAGGGCGCAAGAAATCTACGAGGAATGGCTGAGCGAGGCACGGGCGCGCAAGGCGCAGGAGATCCGTGCGGAGAAAGTACAAGAGATCCGTGCGGAGAAAGGACAAGAAGTCCGCGTGGAGAAAGGACAAGAAGTCCGTGTGGAGGAAGGACAGGAGTGTTTGGGAGAGAAAAGGGCGCAGAAGGCGCATGAGATTCGTGCGACAAAAGAGCAGGGAATGAAAGGGCAGGAATTCGGACGAGCGCACCCGGCGCGTCAGGTCCGTTATGTGAGTTCGGATACGGATTCCGGACGTACGCGTGTTCGTGAGAGATACCAGTCCGAGTCAGAGTCAATCCGGGAGAATGTGATTGATCTGTACACGCGAGAGGAGCTTGAGGAAGACCAGATACGTGAGTTATCGTGGCAAGAGGATTGGTTGAATGCACCCAAGTTCGCTGAACCTTGGCAGCTGCATGAAGAAGTGGTTGACATCGTGTTCACCACACATCGATACAGTGACCATCTGTTGAAATGGTTGTATGCAGAGGAGCTACCCCATGAACGACTACTGGCTCCCCGAATCACGGGATATTTGAATGTGATACCGTTGACCCATGAACCCTGGTGCGAGTTTGATGACCGGTATTCTACCGAGGCTCGCGGATTGTTTGAGATCGAGCAAGCACGGTCACCGAGATCCGCCAAGACGCGTCAATTGCTTGACGAATGGGGCGAGATACTCGATAACCGATGGCCGATACGAGTGCTACCATATGGAGACCGCCACAGTCCGGGCATGCCACTGCAAGAGGGTTCCGAACCCGTGACTTGTGGATTATACAACGACATGTGTCGGAATGAGGACCCGATGTTGTCCATGCCGAATGTGCTTGAGAATGCGCTCGGAGGACGCACACGGTATTTCGACCTACCCGAACTGGACTACCCAGTGCAGTCGCACACAGTCAGTGTGTCGATGCGTATAGTGCCAGTCGGAAAGACGCAATCCCTGTGGCATGATGCCTCAGTTGAAGAGTGTATGAGCAGCCAACAGGATGAAGCAGGCTGTGGCACGCCTGAAAGTGCTACTGGAGGTCCCAACCAAACTAAACACAAACGTGAGTACGACGTACTGTACGAACCGATCGTGAAGTGTGTATACTTCGAACCGGAGGGAGAGTTGAGGATGGCTGACTACAATCTCCGATTGGGTCATTTCGAAGGGGATGTGAAACGCCCGTCGATAATGTCTATTCCGGTGGAACTCGTTCTGTCGTCTAGACCCGACGGAAGGATAGTAACAGCTGTTATGCGTGGTGGTTCTCTGAACACCGAACAGCACGGAACCCGCACCACTCATATTTGCCAAAAAATGAGCAGGATTTAGAAAGAGGCATTGCACTCCATTTTGAAAAGTGAACTAAAAAGCGATCCGCCGTCAGGGAACCATATTACGGCCAATAGCACGATGTGCGACGACGGCAAGCTGTCACAGGTTCGATTCGTAAACGACATAAAGAGCATAAAATGATTATGCGTTGGCACAATCTGGTTCCCTAATGGCGTAGCGCTTTTTAATTCCCTTTTCAAATGGAACGCAATGCCTCTTTCTAAATCCTGTTCATTTTTTGGCAAATAAGCTTTTCTTTGGTTTCAGTGATGTTTTCACTCGCCTTTTGTTGATGTGACCAATCACTGATCTTTTTACTTTAGGACCAAACCATCTTGTATAGGTCTTTTACATGCGACCAGCACGATACCGAAAACCGTATCCTAAATTCTTGCCGTGCGACAGCATGCATTTTTCTTCTTGTATTTTTGTTTTATATCGAGCAAACGTATTTATTATTCGGTTGACGGAAAATATAACTGCTTCTGGCATAATCGCAGCCTGCCCGTTAAACTCCTTCCTATTTGGGCGGTTGTTTTACCGGTCGACCTCTTCCGGTTCTGGCCCCGAAAAGTTTCGGATTAAAAAAACAAATGTCGCCGTTGGGTTTCACGACCCCGAAAACCTATATACCGCACACACTGACTTCATGATCAGACCAGTATTTTGCGACTTATTTGCATGGATAGATACTGAGTTCCGGTTCCAGTTCCGGTTCTGGCTTCCGAGAGCTCCGGATTAAAAACCAATGTCACCATTAGATTTCTCGACCCCGAAAACCTTTGTTCCGCACACTCTGTCTTCATTCATGATCAGTGCGTTATTGTGTTGCTTATTCAGGTGAACCAGTATTGAGTTCCGGTTCTAGTTCCGGTTCTGGCTCCGAAAAGTTCCGGATTGAAAAACCAATGTCACCGTTGGATTTCCCGACAAAAAAAACCGATATATCGCACACACTAACTTTATGATCAGACATGTATTGTCCGACTTATTTGCATGGATAAATACTGAGTTTCGGTTCCGGTTCCGGTTCTGGCTCCGGACAGCTCCGGATTCAAAACCCAATGTCACCATTAGATTTCTTGACCCCGAAAACCAATGTTCCGCACCCAGTGTCTTCATGATCAGAGCAGTATTGTGTTGCTTATTCACGTAAGTCAGTATTGAGTTCCGGTTCTTATTCCGGTTCTGGCTCCGAAAGTTCCGGATCCAAAAACCAATGTCGCCACCGAGTTTCTCGACATTCAAACCCCCGATACCGCGGCCGATTTCTCGTCCGATGTATCCCTGAGCTTTGGACGAACTTTTTGCCGGAAAAAGAAAGAAATAAGAAGAAGGACGGTTTTGCGCTTTTTGAGACACGCTGGGTACCGTAACTCCACGGTGCATGTGCCAACTTCAAAATTTGAACGTAGATGTAAGGTGGCTCAAGGTACCTTGTGCTTGAATATTTAAGCCATCGGTGCTTTCTTGTGGAATTAGTGGCCAGTGAAAATTTTTGCTGTCGGCATTAACTCCGGGCAACCATATGGGACATGCGCTACCGCGCATGCCCCGATAGGGCCGTACCGGAAGGAGTGGTGGTTGGTGCATAAGATATTAACAGGAAACTGCGAGTATAAGTTTCTCTAAACTGACCCTTCGCTGACAGGGACCACTAAAAAGCGGGCGAACTATACTCACAATAGAGTTGACACTGTATTCAGTGCGTGCCGTCAGTGAGCACGCGTATCGCTCCAGTTCTGCGGCGACACAACGGTCGATGAACAGACCGATCACCGATGAAGCAATCGACGAACAATTCTGCAAAATATTCACTTGATGTGTTTCGTTTGCGTTATGTAAAAATTAGGTCTGTCCCTCCACTCTTTCAGTGACACGGTCGGGACCTGGCGTCACTGAAAAGAATACCGCGTGATCTCTGCAGCAGACCAAACTGAGGGTCTCACTATAAAAACAGACACGACACTACATTGTGCCAATCAGACAATTCCAGGAAAAAAACATGATTAGATATAAATATCTAGCAGATGTGTGATGTTGGAGTTCGCAGTCGCACAGAACAGGAACAAACTATGTGAAACATCTGCGATCAATGCAAACGCATCCACCTTGTGCATCGATCCGACCACTCTGGTCAATGTGGTGGTCAACTGCTCCAATTGTACTTCGTTCCCAGAATCAGCAATGAATTTGAACAACGCGTCATATTGCAGGAATTCCGCTATATTATCGGCCATGTAGGTGCACGTGTGCTTGATACTGTTCGCCACGCGTAGCAGCTGAAATAACGTGAAGAAAAGTAATAAAAGCACACGAAATACATGCGGTATTGACAAATCGAAGCACTCACCAAAACACGATTGCTTTCCCCATTCAGGTGTACCTTCTTGAAGAGCAGGCGTGAATATGCGATCACATTGTCGCAGAGTATCTGAAAAAACTATGAAGAAACCAAGAAAGACTTCAAATACGATTGTTAAGCATAAAGACAAGAGCGTGTCCAGCTCAGCTGACGTCAGTAATTTTCACAGTGCACATGACGCGCGTTGGCAAATGGTTGAGGGCCAGTGAATTGTATTCGTCGCAAACCTAAAACCAGATGCTAATTCAATATCCACATGCACATTTTGCAAGATGTTCTGGACAACAGACCACCACACTATACGCACCCCTTTGCAGATGCTCAACACGTTGATTGACGAAACTGCAAGGTCAATCAGCTCAGCCGCTTGTTGAAACTGAAATTTGTATGACATCATGACATCCTAAAGATTTAGGGCGGATATACAGTATTTGGCGTATGAGGGGCCGGGTACTTTGAGCAAAACCCACTTTGAGCATGAGGCGACGGAACGAAAAACCGATTGTTGTGCTTAAGCTCAAATTTGGCGTTGCCCAATTATACAGCTGCCTAACACGATATTTTACAAATACTACCAACGTACGAACGGAACGATGCTAGTGCTTGTATACCTATAGGTATATACATACATATGTACCTCTGCATCCTTCAAGAATGCCTTTTCCACAAGATTTTCGCTCATGTCTTGCCACGTGTACAACCAGTAGACACAGACGTCGTGAAACCAAGATTCGCCGCTCACCAGTTGTAGACGGCGGAAGGCTCTGAAGCAAAGAAATGTGTCGAACAACAGACACGAAGCAAAACAAATACAACAAATAAATAATTGAAACTTTACGAAAAATAATGACCAACGCTTCGTCGTTGCGATACACATTGAGCTGAATGAACTGCGTGAATCTCTTCACACAGTGGCACAATCGGATGGTGACTTTCGACAGAAATTCATTGGAATCTTTGAGACTGCCATTCGATACTCGATTCATGAGACGAACGATGGCGGACTCGCAATGGTGCGTAAGCTGTGGCGGTAACGGAAATTTCGACATACAGTAGTCCACTCTTTGAATATGGAGCTGTCCGAGGTCACTACTCGGGAGCACGTTTCAGAGTTTGACAGATAGTTTGAGAGTTTATTCAACCTTCACGTCAGGTGTCAGCACGATGTAATGAAATATCAGCTGATCGAAAACGCGGCCAAAAACGGGTTTTATAATGCGGGTTATGGTATAAGCCGTTAAAAATGATAACCTGCATATCTATGGCCTCCACGGCGGTTGCAGCATAGTTGAAACGGTAGGGTAGGAAGAAGGTCTGCAGTCGTTCGTTTTAACTTTTGTAATCATAGCAACTGGCACATAACAGATTAGGAACGAGAATTTGAACAAAATTACGTCCGAACAAATGGCAACCTGATAGTAGGACAGAAAGTGCTCGAACGCAATGCTGAGCTCGTCCCAGATATCGCACAACCGACTAATCGCCCGAAGCTCGTCGGTTTGTGCACTGGTCACAAATGATTGCAGCTGCTCACTCAACCAGTCAGACGTGTTCTTCTGCAAAAAATACAACTCCGAAAACTGACTAATTTCATGCGAGTATACCCGTCATCCTAATGATTGTAATGTGACATAATCCGTGTTGTAGATGAAACCTTTTATGATGGGTATTTCTGAGCGAAATAGTGATTCCCAGTCACTGATGTTAATAAATCGCCCTATCCGCCTTACTCAAAACAGTGAATAAACTGTGCCCACTTCAATTAACAGTTCCAATAGGTCCCGAATCTTCTCGATCGGACTTCGCTCTGCCCACTGCCACAGATCAAACTGACACAGCTCGTGCAGGAATCTGCGGAAGACAAACGACAACAAAGTATCGCAGAAATTTCCAACAACATGTCGAAAAACCAGCTGCGAAATTTTGAAAAATTTATGTGAAATATTTTTTCCAGATTTCAGAACTTTTCTCATAAAAAACTGCACAGGAAAAAAATTTGTGTCAAGATGTTTGAAAATTTCACTTAACAGTAGCGGTAAACTTAACGGTAAAACGGATCTCACTCCAAATGTTTGGCAAATATCTGCAATCCAGCGCCGGTGCTTGGAGGGAAGAAGGTCGGTCGTTCGGGACCGTCGGCACAAATTTGTGTGCGCAGAATGCGTTCAGTGCAATCGACTATGGCTGTTTCCAACAGGTCGAGCTGCGAAAAGGACATTGCTGGCATGCACTTTCAAGCGGTTGGTGAACGGTGATAATTTAAGCACTATAACTTTGAGTAGCGCAAAGTAGACTCTGTCCAACAATCTAACCTCAAAGTCGTTGCACACCAAGTCCGACCAGGAATCATCTGGTTTCTCCGTCACGTTCGATTTGGCCAGAAACGGTGATTGGAGAAAGGCTTTCTCCAGATGCTCGTACACACGACGGTAGACCTGTTTGTCACGCACGGTGATGTTTCACAAAGCAAAGCTGGTGCACTCATATTGATCACGACATTTTGAGGTTCGATGTCAAAAAGGTCAGCACAATAATAACGCGAACCTGCTCCGTTTGAAGTGGGAAATTCGGTGAAATGTCGTTCCATTGCAACGCTACTGCCATCGTCCTATAAATAACAAATTATTCATTTTTTTATTATTCTGAAAACAAAAAGGGAGAAAACCAGCAGTTGGCTTACGCAATGCACACAGATAGATTTGTTATACGATTGGCCAGTGCAACTTGTAAGGTCACTGCAGCGGCCGTATCTTGTCCTTTGGGACTGTACATTTGCGCACCATACTCCTGTGAAAACAACGTACATACGCATTTTCCTTGAAAATCAGGCAAATTTCTTTGTTTACCTCGCGCTGGCGTCTGGCCAAATACAAGTGGAATTTGATGATGAAATGCACAAAATCGGCCATGCTCAGCTTGCCGTTCTGCGCAATGAAGTTGCACTGAAAGGATGAATGTACTGAGTGACGTACAGTAGTGTTGGTCTGTTTCGCCCTGCTTTCGCAGACAGACCGAGGCGTGTCAGGGCTCGTCAGTGCGAATGCGAACACCACTGGCAAATTTGCCTCCAAAAAGCCCCACCAGCGGATCTTATTGCTGGGCTGCAACACGGTGGCGGATCCAGCTTTTAGCCAAGGGCGGGGCCTAATAAAAAAGTCATTGAACCCTGAACAAGCCCTTGCTGTAACATCACTGCGTGAGAACTAATAAACAGAGTTTCGTCACACCTGCATACAGCACGAAAACACGCAGCTGCTAAATTTTTATGACTGTTCGGTGCCCGGACTGATATTGGCCGTGCGATGGCTAACAAATTTCAAATGGAAGATGGCAGTTTTGCAACAGGGCCAAATACAATTTTTGTGAAACATCAGCCCGCCGAACCGGTTCACTGCTCAGTCTGACTCTTATGTGCAGCTGAGGGTTTGTGAGTGCGGCGATCCTCTCATGCTGCCAATGCCGGCCGTATTGAAGTGGCACCCAACGCTCCGTCCAACGGTTGTGCGGCAGTTCCTGATTTGAAAAGGTCGTATTCTGATGGTCTTGGTCATCTTTGTGGACCAGGGTCATACCTTTAGTGGCAGCACAAATTGCAAGGCGCAAAGTTTTTCCTGGCTGTCATTGCCAAACAGCGCATCGATGGTCGTCTCTTCTTGCGATCTGAAGAAAACGTACGGGTGAATTTGTTTGGCTTCAGTTTATTTTGTTTATTTTTTGTTTGTTCTGGTAGCATTTAGATACCGTGCTATCACCGTTTGGTTCACTCAATTCCTACCGAAGCTATTTTCCATCTCCTTTTCCCATTTCCAAAAACGATGACCCCTCAAGCCCACCCTCGTGTTTGCTCATTTCGTGGCACGATCCTGTTGATCTGTCTGCTGCTCGTGTTCGGCGAGACAAGAAGTTTGTCGATATTTCACGTTTACGTTTAATCATCACTGTGAAGTAATCGGCTTCTATATGCATTTCAGCATGGCTAATTGATGTAAAAAGCACGCACCATGAGGATATCAATGCGAGCCAAAGGCAATCGGTTAAATTGGAGTTCGAAAATCAAAAATCCGACTACACCACGACAACCACCACCACGACAAATTCATCTAAAAAATTTACCCCAATCGCGAAGAAACGAATGCCACGCGATTCATGTATACCCACCTACAGCTCTGCATTTTGCTATAGAGAACTCTCATTTCATTTGCTAATGGCTTCAATTTGTGATATTCAGCTCTGTCGGAAAAAGCGTCTTCGACCACCATCCGACGTTACGTGTTCTACGTGCTGCTGGGCACTATTGCCCTGTTGTTGTGCACGTTGTTCATTGGCTTGCTCGTGTACATGTATCGAAAACAGAACGCTCGGCATCAGGCTCGAGTGGGCGATCAGAACAGACGCATTCAGTACCGCGCCACTTTAGCGGTTGGTGTTTTTGACAAATAATTGTGATTTTAATCAAATAATTCAAAACAAATTTAAACAAATGATTTTACCTTGAAACATCACTTCAGAAAGGGGTGTTGCGAGCCGGTCGAGAAATGTCGCCGGACACTCAGATTACGAAACGAGCCCACAAACATCACAAAAAGAAGAAGTTTAACCAGAAACAACTTGACAAAGTCAAGGTAGGACCTTGTTTTAGCAGCTTTCACATTCAATTGCCATGTTACAATTAGATTATTTCAAATCTGTGCCCACATTTTAGGTGCCACACAAGCATGCGTTGCCGCCGAACAATCCCCATTTGCATGCGAACCCGTCATCTCAAACACATGCGAAGTTCGACACAAAGGTTTGTTGACCTCTTCAAACAATCATTGATAACGCCCATCCAACCACTCAATCAATAACTCAATCATTTACTTACAAGTATACTTACTCAATCAATGTTCAGTCGACAGTTCATTGATTCAAATCAATCACAGCGAGTATCCGTCTACGACATGACTGGCCGTTCGGCAGGCGAGTTCCTCACCGAATACGGCTATGACCGGAGAAAGGACGAACACATGAAACACAAAATTGACAGTTTGCGTGAGTTTATCTGAACACGAAACCAAAAATCTGATAATTCGCTGAACACATTTTGATTTGAACAGTGGCATTCCGTAAACACGACGGAAGATTGTTAGATGAAGACTCTGATGAAGACAGCCAGGAAGAAGAACCGTTTGACTATGCACATGACGAGGAGGAAACAAATGTTCAGGAGTGAAAACTATCGTATGTAGTTCAGTGTGAGAATGTGTTCCACCATTTTCTTGAGATTCACTTGCGAAACACTAGTTTATGTTCTCCGATTAAATTCTGTGGTTCTCAACTGTGTGAAGTTAGCCAAATTGCCCTGGCATCAGTTTTTGCACAGAGTTGTGCAACTTTAGCGAAACGCAAGCATGAAAAATTGAGTTTAACAAAGATCATTGAAGCTCAGTCATTATTGTCATATACCGTTTTGCCGGACCAGCCTTCCTTTGCCCATTTCATAATCATGAAACCCATTTCAACGCTCAATCATCATATCAACCCGACAACAATGTTCGCAGCAATATTCTTGCTGTGTGGTGTTGGGTCTTGCTTTGGTGAGGTGGCAACAACTGCGATGAACACGACTGTCAGTGAACCACCACCAATCGACAACACCACGTTCTTTCAAACAAATGACACCACCGACACCGATCTGATGACATCCAGTGCCTATGTGACGAACGAAGCACACAGTAGTAATATGACATCAACAACAAACAATGTCACAGATGCAATTACTGAATACAATTCGACCACCACAAACGAAACGACTACGACACATGAAACTACCACAGCTTCGGTGGCTGACACTTCAAATGCCACAACATCGTTGGATGCCACAAATGCCACGAGCGATACAAGCACAAGTAGTGAGCTACCTGCCACGAATTCAACGCCGTCATCAAACGCTTCTGAAGCTGCTACCACGCCAACCAGTGCTCTTGAAAGCTCAACAACAATTGAAGGCAGTACAACAACCACAACTTCGACCACTACCGAAACATCACCTAAAACTGATACGAGCTCCGCCAGTACCCCATCTACTACTGTGCCTTGTACCCATTCAACGATGCCAACCACTTCCGTGGGCACTACCACAGCTCGACCACCGTTGACTGCCCTATACATCATGGGTGCGCTGTTCACTCTGGCACTCATGATTGGTGTCATTGTCTGCGCCTTGTGCATCTGCCGTCGTAATGGAGCCAATAAGCAACCAGATATGAGTGCTGCCGAAGACCAAAACTCGAGAATACAATACCGCGCAGCGTTGGCGGTTGGAACGGTTTTTAGCTTAATCTTTTTACTATGGCTTTGTTATAAACATTGTGCACTCTTGAAACATCAGGCAGCCGAGTTGCGAGCGACACGCGACCAGTCGCCGGACAAACAACTGTCGGATCGCGCCTTCGTGCGACATGACAAGAAGCCATTCAATCAAAAAGTACTCGACGCTGTTGAGGTCCGTAAGTGAAAATTTTCTTGAAAAAAAGGAAATTTTTACTTTTGTTTTCATGCACATTCAGGTACCGAGTCAACACGCGTTGGCGCCGAATGAGCCAGTGAGCAGTCCGGTCGAACCGAAAGCACACGTGAAATTTAACACTGAAGTTTGACCAATTTGGATAGTTTTGTTGTTTAAAATTATAATGAATGACCTAAAACAACATTTCGTTAAAAATTTAAGGAAGTCGATGTTTTCGACATAACCGGCCGCGGCGAAGAGCAATTCCTGACCGAACGCGGCTATGATAGAAAGAGGGACAAGCAACGAAAAGAGAAAATCAAAAAGAAAGCAGAAGAAATAAAAAAGAAAAGTAGGCATTTGTTTATTCTGGAACCTTCATGCTTCCTGTTCTTCACAATCAAATATTAGAACAATTTCAGTGGCCAAACAATCGAGCGATGACAAAAAACGGGTGATCCAGACTTTGTCATCGATTGCAAGACCGTTGCGCGTATTCAACCTACCAAGTTGGTTGTTTTTCTATTTTTTAATCATTTGTTGTAATTTTCTTACCTGCAAAGTGGTGCGCCAGATCATCGTCAGTGTGAATCTACAGAATCATCCAGCCCGACTTCGGATTCGAATGACACCGACGACTCACCGAGCAGCGGCGGCCAAGATGACCCGTCGCAGTCGTCAAAGTCGAAGAGCAGTGAAGAGGGTAGGCAGGCGCAGATGGCTTACAGCACAGTTTGCCGGACATTTTTATCTGTTTTTTTGGGCACGAAACTTGACCGCCTTCAATTTTCTTCTGCACACCCAACGGCTGAATATAGCGCTTCAAAAAAACAACAAAAGAGCGGTAGGCAGTGGATCGCTTTTTTGTCAACACTGCCACCGTTTTGTCAAAAACATTTCGTTCAATTTTTATCAAACTGTCCAAAATATCACACTCGATTTCGTTCTTCTCAAAAATCCAACTTCTATATTTTGCAGACTCAAGCAGTTCGAGTGAAGGCGAATTTGAAATGGGAAATGAGCTCAGCGACAAGCAAGGCTAAATGAAATTATTGAATATCGACTGATACCAAAGTTCGGCTTCATTTAAAACAGATATACCTACATGCCTATTAGCATCAAACCTTGATTCACTGATTAGGTGATTTTCCTTCTTTGTTGATTGTCACTTCACTGGTTAAACCTCCTGCCTTGATTATTGTCATTTATTTTTCGACCTGTATGTATAGGTACTTCTTGCCTCATGTGCACAAAAAGTTTCAGATAAAAGATTCACCTCAACTTTATCAACTTAATTCGGTTTTTTGCTTTCCACAATCGACTGACCCTCTTTTTGCAAAGGTGTTTGTACATAAATTTTCTGTGGTGAAACGCATCGTCCCCTCCGGTCCGAAAATGTGGCTGCCAGTTAGGTCAGTAAATTCATTTTGCACCTTCCCTAGCCCATGAAACATCAACTTGGCTGGCAGAATCATGTTTTCCTCAATTCATCACCATTTCCACCGCAGCGCTGTTTGCATCCTGTTATTGTTTGTGCAATCGATATTCTGTGTCACACACTCAACAGAAAGTTGGTTTTGCATTTCTATTTTGAACGGCTCGGAGAATAACTTTTATTTATCAACGTTTTCAGCTGCCGTGTCGAGCCACTCAACCATCACCGATATCAAGACCCACCAGCAACAGAGGGCAAGTGCACGAAGCCTCGCCACAACCATCGAATCCGAGCCAACGACCCCAAATGAAAATGACCAAAACGTGACCACAACACCAACATCGACTTTTGAAGCATCAGTCAGGCAGAGCACCACGTCCCCCAATGACAACAACGGCACTACCGTGAATGAAACGATCACCACCGACACAACTTTGAACGAAACATCAGCTGCTTCGATTACAACAACAACAACCAATCAAGAAGAGGCCACCCCGACCGAAAGCAGCACCAGTACATCTACCGTAACCCAGTCCGATCTTGAAACATCACTATCTTCAGTATCTACCTCCGATCATCTTCGAAGTAGCAGTACCACTTATGAAACGAGTCAATCATCCATTAGCGAACCAAGCACAACAACAGCGCAACCGGACCAAAGTGCACCCTTCTTCCTCTACTACATCATCATCATCACCATTCTGTTGTTGCTGTCGGCAGCTGTGTGTGCGTGTGTGCTTGTGTACGTGCGATGGTACAAACAAAAGAAGAAACGTGAGCACGAACAGATGCGCATCGACTTTCGCGCCAAATTGGCTGTAGGTAATTTTTCAAAAGTTTTAAAATATTTCTGCTTGAAATGTAATTTTTCAGCAAGCCGAACTGCGCACCAGTCGCGTACAATCACCCGACAAGCAGCTGTCTGAGCGCGCATTCAAATGGCACGTCAAGAAACCGTTCAACCAAAAAGTGCTCGATGCTGTTAAGGTATGTATGTACAGATCATGAGTCTACATATACTACATACAGCTCCTACTTTTGACTTAAAGCAGCTATGCAAAAAAGAATTTTGGACCACACTTTATTTAGGTGCCCAACCAACACGCTCTCGCCCCGAATCCACCCGAGGGACAATCTGGAGCCGACTCAAACGCTCGAGTGCAGATCAACAGTGATGTAAGACACTCTGTCTTTTTATACTTTTGTGAAATAATATCGGCAAAGTTGCCTGATTTTTCAAGGAGGTCGACGTTCACAACATATCCGGTCGGGACCCGGAGAACTTTCTGAGCGAACACGGCTACGACCGCAGGAGGGACAGACTGCGAATGGAAAATATTCGAAGTAAAATTTTGGCCACTAATTTGTAAATGTGCTGTAAAAAAGATCATAATAAAGACACATGATGGTATTTTACAGTGGGTCCTCAAAAGAGAGCACCCAAACAGAAATCTTCGCAAAAGCCGAAATCCAAACCACAAACATCGAAAGACAAAACGTATGTTTTCCTATTTCGATTTGTCTTCTGGCCATTTCAATTATCAGCAAAATTCCACTTCATTCCAGGCCAGAAATTGGACCAGGCGGCATCCCCTACCATCCGAGACCCGACATTGAGACTCCCACTGATCCGACTGCCAACGACCGTGAAATAGGTTACATGCCACACGTTTGCAAAATTATGCGTTAAGATGTAGATGTCGAATTTAATTATCAATTATTAATATTTAATCAATCATCAAGTAAAATAAGTTTCTCACAGAATCGATGTCAAAAACCTCGACTCCTGATTGGATGGCTGCTGTTGAGCTCGATGGTTTGTTCTTTGATTGGAAACTTGAATATCTGCTCTCTTTAACTTTCATTTTTTGCAGAACAAAAATCTGAAACATTGACCGACAGCAAAGAAGGCAGCAAAGAAGTCAGCAAGAACGATAACTACATGACACTTTGGCCGTGATCTTGTTGCCATCAACCCAATCTGAAGTCTGATTATCTGTGCATACTTTCTTCATTGAGTTTTCTGAAGAATCTTTGGGCGTCAGCTGGCCATTTGTGACATTTCCCTGCCTTTGCTTCAGCCGTATTCTGGGTGGTGGTGGACGGTTTTTTGCGAACAAATAGTTTTTTGTGAAAAAAATGCAGCTACTGTATTTGCCATGATCTTTTTGACCAACCACACCACTGGTTTATTTACCTGTGTGATCGATCGCATGAAGGTTGATAAAGCTAACTGGTGCACATTGGTTACACACAAACTTTAAAAAATTTCATCAAGTGGTGTTTATAGGCCAACTTCAGCATTGTAAATATTGCCAAAAGATTCCATTTAGTGGTCATTCTGAATTTTTCTATACCGGAAGTGTTCTATTATTGCGATTTTTATTTTTTTCCGCAGTTGCCGGCAAGGTGAAACATCATCATGGATCCATGCCACGTTCAGTTTGTGTGTGCGTTGTTGCTGTTTGGTGCGGGCGGGCACACGAAACCGATGGGCACTGAAACATCTACCGGTTAGAAGACCGGTTAGCTTGGCTGCTTGAAACAATTTTCACAGCAGCATTGAATTGACAGTGCAGCTATGATCAGCCAAGCACAGCCAGTCGGCATCCAAACCAAGTGATCATTAGATCGGATCAGACCGGACATTGCATTTGCATGCCTTGGTCGCATGACTGCCACGAACGTCATCCACAATGCCCATATTTCGCTGCAGTTGCGCCATCGGGGTACAGTACGTACATCTGGCTGGGTACTGGCATTGGTCTGTTGGCAGTGCTGCTCGCTGTGATTGTGATCGGGGCTGGCTGTTACTACTTGAATCGACCCGAACACCAACGTCGTATAGAATACAGGGCAAAGGTTGTGGTTAGTTGCGTAGATTATGTAATTATAACCTAACAATTCAGTGGTATTAATATCATTTTCGATATCATTTCAAGCGCCAGCGGGCGGCCGATCGCCGATCATCGCAGGAGGACACGACGGTCACACCAGAACCGACACCATTGAACGAAAAGAAGCTCTACGCTGGACACGTGAGACTTCAGATTTGTTTATAATGGTAGAAACAACATTGTCTGATTGCTGACTACAATGTAGCTGATGTTGCAGAAGATTCCCAAGGAAATGTCGATGAATCCGACAGAACGACCGGTGCGCTACGGATATCGACCGTCGCCGAAGGTGCACAGATTATGACTTTGTTCGTTTTGATCTTGGTTCATTAAATCGATCAATACCCAGTCAGTCAGTCAATACAATCAATCAATAATAATCCAATTAGTCAATTGATCGAGCAAACGTTCAACACATTCGCAGAGATCGGCCGAAGTGGAGAACATTGAGGGCGGTGAGTGGAAGGACTACGTGTATGGACAGCAAGGGGATGAGGAGGAGGGAAAGCAGGATCAACGGTTAGACTCAAGTTATCAATTGATCTAAAACAATTGGATAAGATTATCACTAAATGTTTCAGTAAATCAGCCATTTTGGATGAATTGGAACTGAAAGTGGAGAAAGGTTGGTCTCTCAATGACCATTCGTGTAACAAGTTGCAATTTAACGACAATCGAATTTCGAAATGATAACGACCGAATTTGTATATAATAATTGCAGCCGGTCAGGGTTTGCCGATGTCGCCCCCAGGTTCGGGCGGCAGCAACAGTCATCCGTCGGTGGAGGACGACACAGATGACGTGGCACGCGATGATGGATTCGAAAAGAAAAAGAAACAAAAGCAATAGGATGGAGATTAGTTGAAGGAAATGAAAAGAGAAACATACATGAAATATTGAGAATAGGTGGAATAGTGTGAATTGATTTTTATATGAAATGGACGCATGTTTATGTCTGTGGTTATGGTTATGCAACAAAAAATATTTATACAGTGATTCTGATGATGTCCTTTGTGATTAAGTTGGCGATCTTTTTCTATGAAACACTGGATTGTTGCGAGTTCCATCAAAACCTGGTATTTTACAAAGCAACAAAAGCAAAATGTGAAATTTAAAAATTAATAAAAATAGAAGCCACTGACTTGTGAACGGTGCTTTTCATCAAACTGCCTCGAATGAACGAAGCCCGTCGCAGTCTGGCCATGTTTGGCACTCTGCGCCCACTCGTACTGCTGCTGTTGCGACGCACTTTGGTTGCGTTGCCAGCAGTGTCACCACCACCAATTGAAACTTTCGAATGATTTTGATTGTTGTCGTTGTTTTGTACACTTGACATTGTGGTCGTCGAGACCGGGCACTTGGTGGAACACACGTAGAGGTTGATGAACTGGGCTGTCGCGTTCTCGTTCGCCGTCCGAAGACTGAAGAGACACGGGGGCACCACTCTTCAATCGAACCTTATGACGTCATTATTTTGTATACTGGCGTTATCATGGGATCAAACTGTGAATCTGAACCTGAACCTAAACGTGTTTGCAGCTTGCCAGAGCTCAGAACCATGCGGACCATTTAGTAGGAAATATTAGCCGTATAATTAAATTTTAGACACAGTTTCCAAAATTCTAATCCCAAAACAAGCCAATTTTACGCACAAAGTCATCGTTTCATTCCAAACAGGTGAACGCCCCGTCTTTATGGTACACGTCGAGCACTGGGCGCTGTGTTGATGTTGCCAGTCGAACTCTGCGTGCACAAAGTAAAAAAATATAAAAAAGCGAATATGATTTATATTTGTCAGGTTCCTATGGATTTTGTTATTTTTGGGATGGAAAAGTTGATTATACCGCCCGACGTCACATGCATACAACTAGTTGGTTCGGACTTTTTGTTTTTCATTCGCTTGCGTAATATTATAGAGTGGCCATGGCCTGACGACCAGGTAATCGTCAGTGCAAGTGAATTGTCCAATTTGATGTTTCACAACCTTGTGAACCGAGTCCAGCGGCCGGATTCTGATCGGGTCGTTGTGTGACGGTGACCAAACAGAATGGATGATGATCGACGAAACAATCGGTCAGATCACGTGCTTCGATGCATTCAACCTCGAGTTTGAGTTGTGGCTGAAATCACTCCACACTTGGCAAAGTTGGATTCGTGCATGTATACAGAATCGTCCCACAGCTACATATATTTTAGCTGCTTGGACAGCGGGTTCGTTCGGGCAGGTCAGGTTTGTCACACAGCCCTCTCCTTCTCGTGTCAATCGCCCAAGGCGCTTTGCACAATTAACAGTCCAAAAGCTACACCGGAGTGTTTCTGTTGAAAACATGGGAAACGTGAATTCCAATTAACCTTCAGCCGTTGTTCCATTTGCACAAATTCGTTGTGCTTTTCCTCCGAATAGCCGAACGCCTGAAAATAAACAATCACAACTTTATTCCGAAGTGTTAGTTTTCAAAATTGATGCGGGTTTCTATATAGATCAGGTACTGCGTGCATGTTTTTCATAACGCGCACGACCATAAGCAGAGCTGACTGATGTTTCACACGTGCCAACCCACCTTGTGCACAATCTGCAATATGTGATGCAATGAGGAGCCTGTGTTCACCAGCGTATATGGCGCACCAGCGCCCAATCTTGGTGACAGGTGCTCTTCAGTGGTGACCAGTGACGCGATAACATTGTGGTAGATTGGCTCGGGCAGAGGCTCAGTGTCGTCAGTCCAGTTGGGGTCGAACATTTTGGGGGTTGTGTTCTGGCGGTCAGATACCAGAACAAACTATAAGACGTGTTCAAAACAATAAATTTATCGGATGGTATGTATATGTAGTTTATGTTGACCAGTGGTGCACCAGATAACAGTCACGAAAAGCACCACAATGTTCTTGTACATATTGATAACAGGCCAAACATAACTCTCGAAAATAAAGTGTGGAAACATCAGCTATGTATATTTTTAACGTGTTCAAGTTTTGTTCACCGCACTACAAGTCGCACAAACAAAAAGCGAAGCTGTTTTTCACCTGCTCACGTACTGATAAGGACATGTGGCATCACTGTACTGTACTTTATGGCTTTAGTTGTTAACCTGCTGTTTGCGGCGTGCTTGGTGCTTAGGCAGTTTGCACACTGTGGTGCCTTGACCATATGAAGGTGCTAAAGTTAAGAACGTCAACTGCCAAACGTAAGTTATGATAAACTGGGCGCAGAACCATCTGGCGAAGGGAAGGTAGCTTTTTATAGCAGCATGCTATCACACGCAACAATAAAATTGCGAAACATCATTCAATGGCTTATTGCAAAGAAATAAAAGTCAATTCTGTGTTTCTATGCTAATGCAGAGTTCTGCACGGTAATATACCCTGACCAAACCCAGAAGTCAGAAAGTGGCAAGAGGACACAGGCACACCACAGTCACATCACATCACTATTCACAATTTTCCAGTGGTACGTTTAACTGCGAACGTGGGTCGCATTGATTCAGCCAAAATGCGCGTGACCAGCAGACGCCAGGGTTCCATAATTCCGCCAGTCGATATCAATCTATCGTCACTCTTATCAGACTGTCGGCGATAATCAATTGGCAGTTGACTGTGGGGAAACGTAAAGGTCGGTTGTCGTTGGAACACGATCATGGCTGATAGAATGCACATGAAACTGGTGATGCCCCACGTGATCACTGGGTCGTGCTCAGCGTTGCCAACCGTGTCCTGCCAATGGCGCGGGATACAGTCCCAGTCATCACATAATCGGCACACACTATTTTCGGTTACTAAGGAATTGTGACAGGTGACAGCAGAACTCAAATCCCAGGCTTGCACAAGTGCAAAGCCCGCCTGTGAAAACAAAGCAAAAGAACAAACTGGGTGCCCGGCGCAAGTTGGCAGATTTACTAGAAACATAACAAAAATCTAGCTAACAACTTGCCTACGTACACCCAATTTCCAGCTTCCAGGTACAAACAAAAGTTTTCAAGTGCAAAGATTTTGCACCTGAAAGGCGAAAATACCACAGTAACGAACCTCAAACGCATGCGTCTTGAAAGGACCGAGCTGCATGAGCGAATATCCTTGTGTGGTCAGGAATCGGTCCAATGGGAGCCAAAAACAGAATTGCACTTCTTCCGGGTTCGGCTGTGGAGTGAAGTGCTGCAGAATTAAATCGGTGGTGTTGTAGACTTTGCACATTTCTCTGGATGTATGGATTCGGCGAGACCAGGCATATTTTCTCTGACTCTGACCGTTATCAAACACGGTGATCGGTTAAGTCCAGTCTTGTCTTGATCGCGTGACTTATGTATATTTCGATTCGAGATTAACGCATGCCACTAATTTCGACCAGACCAAACAATTTTTGGATCCACAGTTAGTGGTCGGTGACAATAAAAAGATACGATGCTGTGCGTCGGGCCGGATTGAGGAAAAACGCGCTGATGCCGAAGTCTGAACCCCGCAACCGACTTGACATCCTTCGTCATTCAGCACGCCGATCACAGGCACAATCGCATAGTTGAATCGGGTGCGAAACGGCGACAAAATGCATAAAACTTGGACGAAACTCGATGGCAGACCTAGAAAACCAAACCTTTCGGTCGCATGGCCTTTTGATCAAAAGATAAGTCGGGTTTTCAAACAACTGAGTGCAAAACAGTTGGCGAAACCATAAAGCACATTTTCAAAGGTCGTGTGACCAAGCTCAATGAAGATAAATCCGATCACACCGTTTGACAAACCCGCTTTCGTTTTATGTGCGAATCACAAATGTATAGATCGGCAACAAATAATAAATGTTTCACCATTGGCATAGCGCACAAACATTCGGCAAACCTGACAGTTGAATCTCAGAAAACCACCATCGATGTGCATTCCCCAATCAACAATGTAATCGCTCACCGATTTCCTCATAGGCCTCTCTGAGCGCAGTGTCAACCAATGTCCTGTCACGTGTGTCCCGTCTGCCACCGGGCAGTGCGACTTCGTCTGCATGCGTGCGAAGATGCGAGGCGCGAACGGTCAACAGCAGGTGCCAGTGCAACGAATCTGTATGCACACAGACCACTGACGTATTCGATTTGGAAGAACGCATGTGAGACTTGCTCGTCGGATCAATCCTGTCTCATTTACGTGACATTCTTGTATAGGAGATATTACCAGAGACTGACACTAATTCGACCAGCCACTGGTCGCAATAAACACTTTTTATGCTGCTGTTGAAACTAGTGTCATACATGAGTGCAAATCGAAATCTAGCTACGTAAACAAAGAGCGTACCGATCACCAAACAGTTTGAATGTTGATTTGACGCCTGTGACTACTTTGAAGGGTGTTCGCTGAGGTCAACATTCTACATTTTAAAAGTGATTATTGTTCATTGAGATTGAAAATGCCTGATCCAGATCATGTTACCATGAAGACTGCATGATAACTGTGCCAGTCAAGTAATTACGCACCTGATTTCACGCCATATGGCTGCTTGGGTGTCAACAACATCAACACAGCCGACTCTTTGACATCACTATCATCATCATGTTGAACACGATGCAAATGTGTGCGATCGTCGAATGCAATCAATCGCGAACGCAATTCGCACAAATCGATTGATTGATTGGAATGATTATCGGTGAACATCTGCAATATTCGAGTGAGAAGGGTATAATAAGAGGGAATGCCGGTTGAAATCGCAGTCTGATATTTTAAGTGTAATGCTTTATGGTACGAGGGTAAGCAGCTCTGGCAGGTTGATCCACAAACTGCTCCTGATGGCAAATCAACCATACTCCGCATCCGCAGTGTGAATGTTCGTTTGATTATAGACAGCAAAAAGTCCGGTCTGTCGCGATCTGTGTTCTCAACGACTGCAACTCCAATTGGAAGAGAAAAAAGTAAGCAAACGCTCGTTCGACACGAGTTGAACCAAAAGTCAGCAATCCCTTTCATTGTTTCATTCTGTTTTATCTATTTATTAACGAAGTACGACAAGAGGAGCGCCAAGTAAGTTTTTTTGCAAAATCTTGATAAACTAGTAATCATAAAAATAATGTAACAGAAATGCACGGACTTTTATCTCACTGTTATATACGACGAAACGCTACTTTTGTGAACTTGAAACCAAAACCTAACTTTTCCATCACATTTGAAATTGTGGCCCATAAGAGCAGAAACATAATGACCTATAGATAATAATTTTTACATACAAAAGACTGACTGACATGCGAAAAAAGCACCGGTGGGTCTACATCATCTAAAAAAGCGACACAAATAAGCCATGATTGATAAATTTATTACAAAAAGATGAGAAAGTATATAGAACATTTAGTACCAGGGGTCGTGGATAGAAAAGAGACCATCAGAACAGAATAAGTTGATATCAATATCTGTAATAATTTCAGTGCGAACACCAAATAGTAATATTATAGACACACATCAGGGATAGCACAGGAAAGCTTTATCGCGGCTCAACAAAACCAACGCAAAATACACTTCAGATTAGTCGCTAAAACAATCCAGAAGAAAATTTTTGGTCAAAGAATTATTATCGTACGTACCGATTGTCTAAAATCAAGGACATTCACTATGAGCTAGCTCGGTGTCTAAATACACTAATATACCTAATGTGCAAATAACGCTGTAATCAGATATGAAGGCAAAAACTAATTACAAGACAGCAATTTTACCCAATTGTTTACAAACACAGAATAGCCAAGGGGAATGTGGCGCAGTCGCGTTTTGAGCGTAGCTTGTTGCGTACATCACAAAATCACTATCAACCAGTGCAGTTCCTGATCCGGAGGGGCAGATGGCGGACCCCCCGTTTTTCGGAGGGGGAGGTAGTGTACCACCGAGGGGGGAAGGGGAAGAACTAAATTCAGGAAAAAGTCACTTTTTAGGAGAAAAATTTGAGCTGCTTTTGCCTCTTTTCGGAAAAAATTCTTCATAAAACGGGTATTTTTGGCGACTTTTGAGAGCAGCGACTTAAGAATCACACATTTTAGGTCTAAAAATGCCTTCTGAGGGGGAGATAGGGGATAGTGCACCACCTGAGGGGAGATAGCACACCCGAGGGGGACCCCCTCCTCCCAGGAACTACACTGCTATCAACAGAAGTCTTCAAGAGAAACCTTTGGTACCACGTTCACAATAAAGTCCAACTCAGAAAAAACATACAACAAACGGAAAACATACAACAAACGGAGAATATTTCTTCACATGACCAAAATAAATAAAATCCCAACCGCTTCACAATAAAGAGGATGGGCTGTGCATCCTTTTTGAGCCCGATCAGTGTCATGGCACGGCACCGTTTTGCATACTAACGAAAAAATGATTCTTCTAAGGCCTTAATCCAATTGATCAATCAAGTCATCGCCTTGCCAATTCAGGGTCATTTGCACTTGATCCCCTCATGCTTGATGGCCTCCCTCGACTCTTTCTCCCTTAAGTCCACGGTAACTTTGGTGAACAGGGGCGTTTCATCAACTTTGATTAAATCATATTTTAGGGAGCTCAGTCCGTCTTTACGCCAGCGACGTTTAGTTCTGTACATCAGTTTGTATCGACATTGATTCACAGCGTTAGATGACTCGTGCGAATGTTTGATCATTTTGTAGCGCGCGATCGCCGCCGGATAACGCGACACTGTGTAGCCATTGAGCGTCACTCTGCAAAACTATGATACGGTGTGGACGTGAAAAGTGTTGAGCAGCACATGGCAGTGTTGCAACAAAATAAAAAAGCTTTCTTGAAAAAGTGCTTGTTTGTTTAAAAAATGTCGGCACTTAAACATGAATAACACACAGAATATTTTCGACATTTGTGTTACCCAAAATCATAAAAAACACACAAAATCACTAATTGATGGTCATAAGACGGTAATGCCATACCTTTCCGACATATCGTCATCCTCGCCGCCCCAGCCCCAATAGTTATTTGAATACCCGTTGACTTTCTGGAACTGCGTCTTGGTCAAAGCGGTGATGCCACCGAACAGTGTTGAGTACAACAATCTGCAGATCAAGAAAAAGTTAACACTTGAGAGCTATCAAGTTTTGGTCGTCTAATCCATCTGGTCTCATCTTGGATAATGGACAATTCGAGCGTTATTGATACCACTAAGTCAGAGCAGCGTAAACGTTGTTTCTAGAGAGCTGATAACTATACGATAGCTGAAACTCGTAGCAGCAGAAAGGAGTGTGTAGCAGTGTTATTATTTAGTTCTCATAAATGTGAGCAAGATTTATACTAATAGAGTAGTCTAAAGCTGCATATATAGTTTCGGACCCTCTCACGAGACTATATATGTCAGAATGCATCCGGGTCCTCCGGGAAAACCACGAATTATCCTTCACTATCTAGTGCGGACAAAACTGATGAAAGCCGAGCGCGTAAGACTCAAACTAAGGCTCAGGCTTTGAACGAAATTTGTCCGAGCAAAATGATAGCGAGAAAGAACTTCTTAAGAAGCCTCCCCGACAGTCACACTCAACCGACTTGTAATTGAACTTGTCGACGGCGACCGACATGTGTCTCGGCTGTGCATCCGGGCACGAGTACAGATTTCGATCGTCTTCCGGCAACAAGTCGACATCGTGAAAGATGTAGCATTGCCAATCGTAGAGCTTGTTCGCCTCGATATAGCCTACGTTCATCAATTTGGCACGATTGAACGTCTGATTGCCGACCTGGGGATAAAAGTGAAAAGATTTGCGCTTGATGAATGGGACAAAGACGTGATAATCGAACGTATATGCACGATATCAACTTGGGCGACTGATTTTTTCGATCTCGCTCGGCCGCTGTCAAGGGAGCAAAACTGAATTCACGATAGGTTTCATGACTAAGAACCGTACGGATTTCAATTTGAGCCACTACAAAACCTGGGTCTGTTTATTCTGGTCTAGAAAAAACTTTTTACGCTGGTCAAAACCAGAACGGCTACGGCTACGAAAATTATTGAACACGTGAAGGCACGTGGTCAAAGCAGATGCGACTTAATCCCCTACGGTTTACACCAATCTTCGGTTCGCGCTGGTAGGACACCACAATTTTCTATGAATCACAACGCTTAAAAAACCAAAAACATGAGCTTTAATAAAAAAAGTGGTTCAAAATACAAACCTGCTCAACAATGAAAATGGCATAATCCAGTTGTTGTTTCGTGAGCAGAGAGTGCAGATTGTGCAGGAAGCCCCTGAGATGTCGTTCGCGATCTCGATAGGGAATGATGATGGCCACCCTGTGATTGGATCGACAATCGGCCGGTTTGCCGTGACCGCCCCGCTCCAGGTACGGATAGAGACGCTCCAGCTCGGACATTGATGGGTAGTCGAACCAAACTTTGATGCGACCGACTGTCAATGGGAATAACGATGAAATGATATGATTGGAAGGCACGGACCACGCCAGCACAAATTCCACATTGGCAATCCCATTGCCTTCCCTCTCAAGGACAAACAAGAGGCTTTTCGAGTTCTGGTTTGGTTATTCGTGTCTATCATTACAAGATTTGCAAATGATTGAATGGCTACGCTTCAGCAACAACACTATTTTGCGAGGCCCACTCAATCCCACCTCCCTCAAATCATGGGCATATAATGCAAAATTACTATAGAAACAACAAAGGGAACCGGACCTAAAACTGGAGGCACCGGCGGGCACTGCTCCAACTTGTCGCTCTGACCCGTGAACGGCGCCCCCACCAACGGATCCTGAAAGTCAATAGAAGAATATCACTTAACTAAGAAACGTCGTTTTTTACTCTGCCTTCTAATTGCATTCGGTCTGAAAATCAACCGAAAGTATGAATTATTAGTCATCGTGCGTTTCATACGAGCGCACACATGCAGTACGTGATCGCTTTCTTTTGGTAACATATCACGAGCTTTACACCTAGAAATATGCGAAACTCACACACGCATGATGTGACACTAATATTCCAAATCTGTCTTGAGCACAAAGCAATCAAACCTCAGTAATAGACTCCGTAGTAGCATTTGAGTCGGCAACAGAACTTGACATAATATCCGTAACTTCATCCTCAGCATTTCCATTCTTTGGCACCGAGTGTGTGGTGGCATTATCTGATTTGATTGTGTCAGCCGGCGATGACTGAAATAAACAGCAACTAAAGTAACACACTACTATTGATTATGGCACGGTTTCAGTTCGCAATGTTTGAGAACGCAAAAAAGTCATACCGCTGCCCGCACAATAAAACACCTCAAAACGTTGTTGTGCGCATTATTATGAAATATGAGTGTTCGAATGAAACACAGACAGCGCTCATAATTGTCCCGAAATTTATGTAAATCCATCCAATGCCCTCATAATGCAATCGCTGAAAGAACTGAAATCAACAAAAAACTAGGTACAACCTGAGCTGCATTCGTTTCCACAATTGAATGCTCTCTGCCTTCAGGTCTGGATGAATGCTTTGCAACACCGACAGTGGGCGAAGGCGGGTGCACTGGCTCCTGCAACAACCGACGCAGTGTCTTTATTGTATGTGTTTTTTTGCACTCTACCCTTTCTTCATTGACCGAAAAGATAGTTGTCACCGGAAGTACCGGATGGGCATGATGACAAAGGCGATTTTGTTCAGGCCACTCCTCAAGACAACATTGTGGGCCGCATCAATCAACCATACACGGCTTTAACAAACCTTTTGATTGCCTCTTGTAACAGCACAAATTTTCAGAGCCATAAAACTTATTTTTTGCCCTTGATGAACTATTTCTGTGCTGCTGCTGATCAAAATTGGTGTCACCAACTAGAACAGAGCAAAAACGTACGTCCACGCAAAGTAGCACGGAACAAAACCATCGCTCACTCACTTGTACACTGCCGTCTTCCTTTTTCGTGCCCCAAAACGTGGCCGGATTAATCTTCCAAATATTCACGTCGACTTTATAGACAGTGTGACCGAACATAAATTGAGCGAGGATTACCTGCACAGTTGAAACAAAAATTCTGAGCTTTGTAAGAACCCTGAGTTTTCAAGGAAGAACTCAACGCACCACACAGATGAGCAGCAGAATACACTTCCATTTGGTGACGTGGTGGCGTAAGTGATATGAGATCGTTCGCGGGCCTATAACACCTGAAAAGATGCTCTTCAGTAACTTCAGAAAATTTACGCCGAAGAAAATTCAAAGACAATAGTGACAACAAAGAGCAATTAAACAACTTTTTAGACCTCGTCTCATCCATGTAAACAAAAATTATCAATATTCGGAAACCTCAAGCACTTTTTCACACAGCCCGCACGGAAATGTGGCAGGCAAACATGAAAACATTTCCCAAACATCAGATAAAATTAATTTAAAGCGGTCCAGGCAGTGGGGGCACTGAGCCAAACTGGTTCAACTTTTCATAGGTCATAGTCGACATTAACCCGAATACAATTTCATTTACAGAACTTTGATTGAAGCAGTATCGACCAAGAACAGCGTCGTCAAAGGTACCAACTCGGGAACAAAATAAATTTCGGACCAGCTGCCCAAAAGTGACATTTATAGCGTGTGAAGATACGTCACCAATCTGTTTTTATTCGCTGGGTTACGGTAGTTTCAGAACTGCACTGGGTAAAAAAATGTTTCACACGTGCCAACTCACCATCAGTAGATAAGCGCACCAACATTTGGGGAACAAAACGCTTGATGACCACGCTGGTTTGAGCTGTGCTACCGTAACCCAGCGAATAAAAAGAGATTGGTGACCTATCTTCACACGTTATGAATGTCGTTTTTGAGCAGCTGGTCCGGAATATTTTATACTCCTGGGTTGGTACGTTTGACGATATCGTTCTCAGTCGATATTGAGGCAGTCGGTAGATTTCATATAAACTGCATTATATTCACATGAATTGCGACAAACAGATCTGAAGTTTTCAGCAAGTTCGGTGACCGGACCTTAGGCGGCCTTCACAATGCATGCGGGTTGCGGGTTGCGGGTTGCGGGCCGAGGTAATGCGGGCCCGCAAAAATTGAATCCGCACTAGGTTTCACAATGCAGTGTGCGGGTTGCGGGCCAGAAGTTCTAATTGAAGCAAACCCGCAACCCGCAGTTCCTTGCCCGCATGCGGGTGCATTGTGAAACCAAAAAATGCGGGTTGCGGGCGAAGAGTTGCCCGTTGCAGTAGCTGTCACCTCCTCGTGGTGACGGGTGGAAACGATCAAGGTCAAGAGCTAGCCAAGATCGGCCAAGCACAGCTTCACAGCTCAACACAGAGTTTGCCACCACAGTCGGCAACAGACGCCCGCCAGTGCTGTACCATCTCTGCTTTCCTTTTTCACCCCTGGCCACAGCACACGACAATAACCACAGAGTTCCTAACAGTTTAATGGAACGAAGACGGCCTGCATGGGCAGAAGGCCGTTGGCAGATCTCCCCAAACTAGCCATGGGCATGGGAAAGCACAACTACAAAATGGAAACAGTCGAACATTTTCTGTGTAAGTGCCTCGGCCTGAAAAACATCCGAAAACAAACCATGGGCGCAGAAACAGTCACCCTGGATGAAGCCCGCGACACCAAAGAATAATGGTCTCCAAGTTGCTGGGCGTGTGTAAAAATCCCTACCACGGGGTTCCACACTGGCGCGGCTCGCCGCGCCTGCCCACGAATCATCGGGCGAAGAGGAGTTTAGGAAACGTCACAAAGAATAACATTCATGAGCTACATTACTGCCGTCAATGAATGCATCTATTCTCTGCAGTTATCCGTTGAAACATCCCTAAATTTTGCAACAGTGCAGAAAAGTGTCATGTCAAGCAGCTAATTAAAACCGAGTAAATTATAAAGCGGCCATCATTCGTTCAAAGTGTACATTTTGTTTAGAAAATGGCGTGTGCTGCTGGATGCGCTGTGTGTATAAAAAGTGCCATGAGGCGATGGAATGCCTATACATACAGTATAAACACGTGCACTCCGTTTTGGACACAATGGGATTGCAGATTCTCGTTGTTTTCAGTTGTTTGGAAAGCTGAGCACGGAAGTTTCAGAAGAAATCTGTACAAATTTAGCATGCAAATTGATTGCGCAAATAAAGATAAGCGTGTTATGCTTGGCACACTGTTCTTGGAATTCTGCAACATCGAAAACACATAGAGAGTCGAAAACTTGTGCTCTCTGAGCAATGGGTCAACAAAAATCAACCATCCGAGCATGCGCTGAGGGCCCAAACCCGCAAAAAAATAGGATCAGTTCTAATCGAGAAAATGCGGGTTGCGGGCCGATTTGGCCCGCAACCCGCAACCCGCACGCTGCTATGTGAAGGACACTCTGCGTGCGGGTTGCGGGCCGGGCTCGGCCCGCAATCCGCGACCCGCATTTCCTGTGTCTTCACAATGCACAGTGCGGGTTGCGGGCCGATGTGGCCCGCAACCCGCATGCATTGTGAAGGCCGCCTTACTGCCTGGACCCCCCGCTTTAAGAATCCCATATATTGACGGCTGAAATGCGTGTGTCAAAAAAAATCACCTCGAAGACCTAAAACAACTAAATCAAGAACGGCTGTCAACCAAACGCACCGTCCAACATGACTATGTACAATGGACGTCTCCTTGTGCGATGATAGGACGACAAAGCACGTTTGCGTGAATGCGACTGACTAGGACGAGTGTTTGACTGCTCACGCACAATCGACACGCCTGCAATCAAAGCCGGAACTTGTACAGTCACATCCTTTTGTTGTGGGCCTCGCCGGGCGGCATCGGGTATTGTTCGACGTTAAATGCCTGTTATTGTTCGTGCATAAAATCCCGAGCAAAATACCCCTCTGTTTGAATGCCACAGGTGCTGCTTGTGCACGTTAGAAGCGGTTGAAATGAACAAAACTCTTACAATTCACCATCTTCATGAAGGATGAAAGCTTGCGTGCGTAGTAAGCACGTTCCCCAATCTGATGTTAATAACGGAGCCACAACACTATTCCGAATGTTCTTGGTTTTTCGAACAAAAGTACGGTCATTCTCAATCCTGTCACGATTCATAAACATATTTTCTGGAACCAACCAGATGATTGTCTACTGAGCGATACGTAGGTAGTGCTGTCCGAGGGACCGACAACACCAACGTTGTCCTCAACAACGCGCATCGCCGGCCGCGCGTCTGCAAAAAGGATAAAAAGATACAAATTACAAGCAACAATTTGCATTTTTTTGAACTTTTTACCACACTCACCAGCTCAACACCGAGCCAGTGCCAATCCGCATGCGTTTCTCGTGCGACTCTGTGATTGGATGAGTTTTGAATAGCAAACAACTTTATAGGTTAGGTCACACGACGATCGCTGAAAAAGTAAAGCGTAGCTTTTCAACTACAAAAATCAACATTTAATTTTTTTTCAATAAGCGCAACGCCAGATACTAGGTACACCAAAAAGTTGTGATAACACTTGGTATAAAATACATCAACGTTATTTTTGAAATCGATCTCATGGTTGTTGTTGTTGTTGTGGTTTTCAAGGTAAGTATGGAGGCCAGGCAGCCAGGCAACAGCGAACTGGTGCTTTTGATGATAAGCGTGGTAACTCGATAAACGAAGAAAATAGCTGTGCATACCAAAAATGGAAGAATAAAAACAGGATAATACGCAGCTTCCATTGACAGCGTTTGGGCAGATAATCCTTATCATACGAAAATTTGACGGTGGCCGTCGAAAATCCCGAAAAAAAAATCCCAAAAAAAAACAAAAAAAAAAAAAAAAAAAAAAAAAAAAACAAAAAAAAAAAAAAAAAAAAAACAAATTTTTTTTTCCCCCAATTTGACACACATTTTTTGACACTCAAAACTGAACGAACGAAAGAGAGCACAACACAAACACGACAAAATGTCTCTGGCATGACCTGGAGTAGAGCGCACTGTCCCGGTTCGCATTCAAAACCGAGTTATGCTAATATTATGCATCTATAAAAAATGCATAAAGATTTATATGCAAATACAGCCGAAGCAGCGTCTTCAATGGGCTCTTAAAAAACTTCTCAACCTCAAGTATGAATTTTTGAGTAACAAACTGTGAACATGGACATGGCATCGATATGGCTCGTATTCAAACCAGACATGTGCAACTCTCGTGCATCCAAAATTCCCTATGACTAGGGCGGAGAGGAAATTTCCGGTGGAATGGGACCAACGGATATCGGCCGAACAGTAACAAATTGGCAGTTAGGGACAATCAGTAACGCTGGTCACTGTTGTGGTGGAATTTCTCGCATCGAACCGAGGTCAAGCCCGGGTATCCTCATAATGTAAAAATTAGTTGCTGATGAAAAAGACAGTTTCTTTTTTCTTCCTTTTATTTCTGCAGCCCAAGGAAGTTGCCAGCCCAAGATAGGAATAATTATGCAATACCTAACAAGTGCAGAAATAAATATGCCATATAACAGACTTACCCCAACTTTTGGCCCTAAAGACCGCATCCAACTTTTAGCGAATTTGGTTGTGCAAGTGCTGCACATATCGGAACAAAACCACGGAACTGCGACCACGTGATAAACCGGCAACGACTCCACAAACCTGGAGCACAAACTCACAAAACAAGGCGACAAAAAGACACGCACAAAACAAAAGTACCTGTTGAAATTCCGAATAATATTATCCAAAATGCACAATAAAACAGGCGAAAAAACAACGCAATGTGCCTTTAGCGTTTAGTCCAAAATGTGTGCAAGTGTTATGCACGATGTGTGTGTGTCTGCAAAATGTGTGCGTGTATGGTTTATGGAATGCATAATTCGACAATTGCCATACATCCAGAGCTAAAAAGAGTAATTATTCTCACTGCATGCGCGCTTGTGTGCAAACAGACATAAATGGTTATCAATTTATAACAACTCGGCATTTTTTGGCGTTTTCAATGGGGCAGTCAAGTCAAGCCAACTGCTTGGTGGGGTGCAATCCTTTTTTTACATCGCTAGCTCGCTTATTGATAGAAAATTCGAATTTTCGGCCCCAACTGGCTGAGAACCGAGCATTCAAAATATCCATGCATTGCTAATTCGCCCCAGGAAAAAAGCAAAAAATAACAGGCGTTCAAATAACTCCGTTTTTTCTCTGGACCACAAACAAGAAGAATAAAATGCCAAATTCACGCGCTCGATACATTATCGAAAGCCCAAATGTTTATTCTGTTGTCTTGTATGCATATACAGTATGTACATAGCACATACGTATCCATCTACCAAAAGCCCTTCTGTATATATCAATTTACGTCAGCTCCACGTAACCTCAGCAAAATAACGACACGCGCACAAAAATACCACACTATCTGTATCGGCAATACTAATGCGCTGCGTTATGTTGGGTACTACTTCAGCATATTCTACAATAAATGCATGCTGCCTATTTCGTACTCAAAATCTGACTTCAGAACGAAACCAGAGATTATGTATCGTATCTGTATTTTCAGCGTTGGAGTAAGCAGATAGCTAGAGAGAAAATGTCGTTATAGCTTACTCTAGCCAGCAGCGTCATGGTGTATAGCTGGAGATAATCAAGCCCGCACGCTTATGCTGTACCAGTACATGTTTGGAAACGAACATCGGGTAAAAATGCCGTGGACGTCGAAAACCCGAAAAACACAGGAAAATAAAAAATGTCAGAAACGAAAAAAATGCTTGTCGTCAGAAGTGGGTATTCATATAGCTCGTGACCCCGGGAGTGAAACGTTATCCCTACGGTGTAAAATTGGCCTCGGCTCAGGCTTGAGCATAGGTTTAAGCTTACGCTTGTTCACAGGCTTAGGCTGCCAGCCAGGAAGACCTGGCCGTATGAAGGCATAAGGCAACATTCACAAAAGTTCAACGGCACTGGACTTCATTCAGGGTTAGGCGTGGGCTGCCAACCACGAGAAAGTAAGACGTGACCAAACGAGAATCACAAGAACTTGAGCCCGAACTGCACCACCAGAGTGCCCATTTTTTCTGTGCACGAGCTACATGAATACCCCTTTCCAACAAAAAATTGTTTTTCTCACGTTTTATATTTTTCGGGGTTTTTATGTTTCGTGGTTTCTTTCAGGGTTTTCGATTTTCGGGCGTTTCGACCCCACCCAAAAATGCATCAAACTTGACAAAATTGCATGGCCAAACGAGACTATGAGTGACAAACATGAAAGAAGCCAGCTAAGTCGGAACGGCAGGAACTGTACGGATTCGGATCGGATACATAAGACTAAAAAATGCTCACAAAGATGTTCATGACCGCAAAGACTCCAAGACAGACTGTTGCGAGCGCCAAAAAAACAGGTTTAATTATGCAGTAGCTTAGCTGGACTGGATAGCAGACCCCCTTTGTAAATCAGGCTGGGCAGGCGAACATTACCGGCCTTCAGAAATATCGAACAAAAAACAGAGTGAGCAAGCAAGCACACACGTGCACCTCTATTCCCACGGGACGAATGAAAACTGCAAAATGAAGCTGTCAGCGTCTGACGAATATACAGCACCCCATGGTCAGCAGAGTGCCAAATTTGTGTTCCAACCACACTGACTCTCTCCAGCTGGCTGCAGGCTAAAATCAGTCCAAATTAGAGAAGATGAGATATGGCGGCCGCCAGCCTAGCTCATTGAAAAAGACGGGAAAATTACTTCAGTCACGCACCGAAGAAACCCAGACAAAAATAGAAGTCAGAAGTGCTGGGTAACAAACCACAACAACCTGAACGTTAGCGAAACCAACTTTTCTTATCAGTTTCGCTTGCATACAATCTGGCCCAGCCAGTCACAAAAGCACACGCACACCTAATGCACACAAAAGGGCGTCATTGAAGACAGGTGGACATCATACAAATGTGACCGGAACAGAGCAGTTCATAAGCATTTGACAGTCAAAGGCGCACTATTTGAGCAAAGAGGGGCCAAACGCATACCAACCTCATCTTTCATTCCCTTTCGGTGCAAAATGATAATAAAATTCAGACGACCTGAAATAACCTGACTTGAAAAAATAAAAATCGAAGTTCATGAAACATAACATATAAAATGAAACGACGAATGCTTCATTTTCGATGTGCTTGAACGCACCACAGGGGTCAAACAAAAGCAATTTAATGAGTATTTTTTTAAGTTTATTCATGCAAATGTAAACAGCGTTTCTATAAATAATATTCAGACATACACACAGACACATACGTATGGTATCCGACATAGCTTAACTCAACCTCACAAAACAAACACCGGTAGTCTAGCAGTGTGACCAGAAGAGCAACCCCGTGAGCATAATACCGGTTGAAATACATCTGAAAATATACCAACAGAGGGCTGTGTTGTCCTCTAAATCAACTAATCTGTGTCACTTTCTAAAACATATAGTAATTGAAGAGCAGTGTGCTGAATCACTCAGCCAGTGGCCTTCGCAAATCGCTTCTCAACGTCTTTCCAGTCAATAATCTTCCAAATTTCGTCCACAAAATTCGGTCGCATGTTCTTGTACTGCAGGTAATAGGCGTGCTCCCACACGTCAATCGTGAGCAGCGGTTTCCAGCCTGAAATCAGGGTCGCGTATTTGGTGAAAAGTCGTAATGATGATGATGACCTAATGCGCCGCTCATCTGTGCAGAAAAAAACACATGCAAATAGCATATCCACAGGAGATTCGACCCTTTTTCTGATAACAAAATATCGTGGCTCCCGATTACAACATGAGTTGCACAGCAGCGTGTCTTTGGTTGCCAAATTCTACCCGTTTTAGCAAAGAGACAGGTCATCGGCAGTCAGTGGAGAAGCACCAGATCATCAAACGAGCCCTAAAACACACCCTTCTGGCGTATTTTGCAGATTATTACAAAGAGCGTCATTACGAATACGGGTCAACAAGGGTGCCCTGCTACAGGTCAACGCCCGCCCTGTTTACCATGCGTGTGCTCAATCATCTGTTGATTGAATGTAGTGGCGACCTCCAATCGTTTGTCGGTCGGATTGTAGGCAAGCCAGCCCCAGCCACTGCCCTGCACACCCACACTCATCGCCGTCAATCGTTTGCGGAACGCATCGAACGAACCGAAATCCCGTTTGATCGCGTCGCCAAGTGGGCCTGAAGCATTGCAAATTTTGTACACATCTATCTCAGGGTTTTCTGGGCTTGTGAACCAAATCAAGCTCCATTGTTACGGTGCGACCGACTGATCAGTCCAGATCTATTTGTGCGCTTTGTCTGCTGTGTACAAGGACGATATCAAACTTGGTTGGTTGGTTTGGTTTATTGCTCTCAAAGACGCATAAAACCATGCACGAAAATCAAACTTGGTAATCAGTCCGGTCTTGTCTTGGTCACGTGACCTTATGCATCAAGGATACTTACTGACGCCATGATGTTCGAAAAATGTAAACATTGGCCCAGGCAGCTAATTCAGAGCAGTTGCGCTGGAGGGTTGAGTCAATAACAATGGTGACGTACGTGACCAAGGCAGGACACAATTTTTGACGGGGATTAAAAAATGCCAACCGCTCGGTTCCCCACCGCCATCTGGCGACAGGTTTTCCCAAAACAGGGCATGATTGAAATGTCCACCAGCATTGAAATGTAGGGCCGGCGCAATGGACATCGCTGCCTTCAAATTACCTGTAATAGGAAAATTCAATTGTAACAGCAAAATAAGTGAACATTTTCATTTTTAAATTATTTCATGCAACATACAAAGAAACCGTAGTAAGCACGTTTTTTGCAGTCGAACCTTTAGCCATTTCTTCCTTGAATTGTTCCTCGAATTTATTCAAGTTTGTCACGTATGTGGCATGGTGCTTGCCGTGGTGTACCTGAAGCCATGAACAAAAATTTCACTTTGGTTGGAACCAATGTAGTGGTAGGTAGGCCAAGTGGTGCAGGGTTACCCTAGGTGGGGGCTAAACCTGGAGCGGCGCAGGGTATCCACCCATCCTCCTGTTGCAGGGTGGACCACCGAAGGTGAAAAACGGGGTGTTTGCACGTAGTTTTGCTGCAAAGTGCAAAATTTGCCGAAAAATTGGTACTTTTTGGATTTTGGCCGAGATTTGACCTAAAATGACCATTATACGCATGTTTTGGTGCGGAGGTATACTTGCGTATTTTTCCGCAAAACATATTTTTGGAAAAAAACGTTTTTTTCCGAAAAAAAACGTTTTTTTCAAATATTTTTCCAGTAGTTAAGGATATACTTAAGGATATCCATGGTCCAAAAACGCCTATTTTGGAGAAAATTTCGTCGGGAAATGGCCTGAAACAGGCTAAAAATGCACTTGGAGATTAGAAAGTGCTCATTTTGAACTGTTTAGTACCGATTTACATTGGTTTTGACAACATCCTCTCGCAACCTTGGAAAATATCTCGGAAATTTTTTGGAAAAAACGTTTTTTTTTCGGCCCGCAAGTATATGCGGAGCGCAAACTTTTTGTGCTAATTTTTCCTGAAATTTTCGTTCCCAAATGAAAAGTTTGACTATTTTTGCATTGAACCACAGAGCTTTGCATGCGCGCCGTTATTTAGTGTAATGAAATGTATTGAGAAGGAACAAACAAGGAACACGAAACTTCTGTCAATGAACAACTTGCTCTGGGAAATGGCCCTCTGATGCTTGAGAGGGCCGAAATTAAAAATGTTTCGTTTGTAAATAACAAATATAACACAGACAAGCAGCTTTAGAACATTCACGCAACAACTGCAGTAAATGCACTCCAGAGCAATTTGGACAGTTTGATCGTCATACTTTATGCTCATTGTCCTGTCCAAGCCCCCCTAAAATGCCAGCACACCGTGCACTAACCAAAAACACTATACTGAGATTTTGTTATTTTGAGTTACTAAGCTATCTAAGAAAATGGGCTTCAGAAATGTCCAATTTCCTTGTGGTAAATCATTCAAAGTTCTCTAAAAGCGCTCCAAAGCGCAATAATGCCGCAAAAGTAGGAATTTTGCGCTAAAATCGCAGGTTTCAGATGAAAAATGGTCGAAGTCGGTGTCGGGAGAATTTGAACTGCCGGTGTGTTTTTCGTCGGTGTAGAAACTTTCCAAAAAAGCGTCGGTGTCGGTCCACATGACCGACGCTGATCCCAGGTGGGCACCATTTGGAGTTGGTGCAGGGTAGCCACCCCTTCGAAGTAGCAGCTTCCCCAGCCCCCCCAGCACTACACTGGTGACTGCTTGGAACAATTTGTAACAGAAAGTTCTCCCGGCTCTCCCAATTTTAAACGCGAACGAATGCGAAGGCAGAAAAACAAACCTGCATGATATCGGCCGATATCACGGGCTCCAACGCGCCGTAGTCATACTTGAGGTCTGGTAGAGTGTATTTCGTTCGTTTCGCTGCGCCACTGAAATAGAACAAAGTTGAGTCTGGGGTCATCCGGGAACAAAATTTTTATGTCTACATATTGATGAGAATGTAGTCGTAAGCGATAGCTTCGCGCGTCACGCGTGATTTTTCGTTTATATGGAGTGAAAAATACCGATTTCAAACCATTTTGAGCCAAAAATTATACCAGTGCTGCACCAGCCGGGGCGGCGACTTCCGTACTGCATCAGGATGGCGCGTCAATTTACCTACCTACCCCTTCCCCCAGCTGCACCAGCACCAGTGAAAACAAGCACCGTAAAACCCTAAATACAGCCCCCGGAATAGAGCCCCCCGTAATACAGCCCCCCCCCAAAAAGGGGTCAGTGAATTAATGAAGCCCCCCGGAATATTCCTGGTCCGGAGGGGGAACAGGCGGTACCCCTTTTTTGGAGGGGGAACAGACGTACCCACCTGGGGGGGAAGGGGGGAGGGCCCAAATTTGGAGAAAAGTCATTTTTTGAGGTCGAAAATTTGAGCCATTTTTGCCCCTTTTTGGAAAAAATTCTCAAAAAAGGGCATTTTGGCGATTTTTGACAACCTTGACTAGGGTTAGAGGTCGGGGGGGGGGGGTACCCGACACCCGACATCTGGAAGTACCCGACACGCGACATCTGAGAAAAAAAGTCGACACCCGGCAGTTGCAAAAAAACCCGACACCCAGTTTTTTAAAAAAAAACCCGACACCCGACATCTGTTTTTGGACCAAAAACAGGCAAATTTTTGCTCATTTGCATCATTTGTGAAATTTTTTGGCTCAAGTTACTGAATTCAAGTATTTTCGCACGAAATAAACACCAAAATGTCACATTCTGCGTCTTCGGAAATATTTGGTTCGAAGAAAATTTTCTCTCAAAATTCTTCTCTCAGTAAAACTGATGTTTTGAACCGTAAGTGTCGGCTGTCGGGTCCCAAAAAAACCCGACACCCGACATCTGGAGGTACCCGACACCCGACACCTACACTTTTTTGGCACCCGACACCCGGCACCCGACATCTCTCTAACCCTAACCTTGACCTAAAAATCACTCATTTTGTGTCTAAAAATGCCTATTTTAGGCCTAAGTTTGCCTATTTTAGGCAAAAATTGGGGGAGCAGACGTACCTGGAGGCAGTGTAGTACTTGGTCAGGGTGTTGACGATAGATAGATTGGGACCCGAAATGTGTTGACGATAGATAGATGACCCAAGTCCGAAATCTGGGGGGTCGACCTATACTTGCGGGCCGAAAATAAACCGTTTTTTTCTGAAAAAACCGAAAAAAACGTTTTTTCCGAGGCCCGGAAAAATACGTTTTTATTTTTCCGGAAATTTTTCCAAGTGGCAACTTTTGGAAAAAAACGGTTTTTTTTTTCAAAAATTTCCGAGATATTTTCCAAGGTTGCGAGAGGATGTTGTCAAAACAATGTAAATCGGTACAAAACAGTTCAAAATGAGCACTTTTTAATCTCCAAGTGCATTTTTAGCATGTTTCAAGCCATTTCCCGACGAAATTGTCTCCAAAATAGGCGTTTTTGGACCATGGGTATCCTTAGGTACTGGAAAAATATTTGGAAAAAAACGGTTTTTTCCAAAAATATATTTTGCGGAAAAATACGCAAGTATAGGTCGACCCAAACTTGTTGACGATAGATAGATGGTGGGGGGTCGCCAGTGGTGTAGCTACCCAGGCGGGGCGGCAACCTACTGTACCACCAAAAATGTGGGGCGGCAACCTACCTACTGTACCGGCCGAGCTAGGGGGGGGGAAGAAAATTTTTTAGGTCGAAATTTTGATGAAAATGTACTCTAAAACGCTAATTTCGCGCGCAGCGCGCGATTTTTCGCCTATTTGGAGTGAAAAATACCGATTTTATACCATTTTGAGCCAAAAATAGCAACTTACTGTGACAGCCGCCAGGCGGCGACCTACCTACTGTACCCAGGGGGGACCCCCACACCCCCCTGCTACACCATTGGGGGTCGCCAAAAATCAAGGTATAGTATAGTGTACTAAGCAGGTAATAATGTGTAAATATTAATGAAAATGTGCTTAGATGTACTAAATCCGGGCGTAGCGCGCGATTTTTGCCTATTTGGGACAAAAATACCGATTTTGAGCCATTTTGAGGCAAAAATACCCATTTTGGGGTCGAAATGTGTTGACGATAGATAGACTGTTCCCAGAATTTGTTGACGATAGATAGATTTGCCCATAAGTGTTGACGATAGATAGATGAAATCAAAGTGTTGACGATAGATAGATGAATTTGGGGGACCCCCCCAAGTACTACCCTGCCCGGAGGGGGAACAGTGGGGCAGGCGTACCATGGAGGGGGAACAGACGTACCCGAGGGGGGACCCCCTCCCCAGGAACTACACTGGTGCGCAGCAGTGTAGTTCCTGGGGGGAGGGGGGTCCCCCCCTAAGGTACACTAACCGCCGCGACCAAGGTACACAAGTACACTAACCGCCGCGCCAGGTACACTAACCGCCTCAATTTTTGCCCAAAATAGGCATTTTTAGGCCTAAAATGGGCATTTTTAGGCCTAAAATAGGTGATTTTTAGGTCAATGATGTCAAGAGTCGCCAAAATACCCTTTTTGTGGAGACTTTTTTCCAAAAAGGGGCAAAAATCGGTCAAATTTTCGACCTCAAAAAGTGACTTTTTCCTGGATTTGGGTCTTCCCCACCCCCTTCCCCCCAGCAGTGTAGTTCCTGGGGGGGGAGGGGGGTCCCCCCCTCGGGTACGTCTGTTCCCCCTCCATGGTACGCCTGCCCCACTGTTCCCCCTCCGGGTACGTCTGCTCCCCCAATTTTTACCTAAAATAGGCAAATTTTGGCCTAAAATAGGCATTTTTAGGCATAAAATGAGTGATTTTTAGGTCAATGTCGTCAAAAATCGCCAAAATACCCTTTTTATTGAGATTTTTTTCCAAAAAGGGGCAAAAATGAGCCAAATTTTCTACCTCAAAAAATGACTTTTCTCCAAATTTGGGTCCTCCCCCCCCCTTCCGGGTGTCTCCCCCCCTTCCCCCCCCAGGTGGGTACGTCTGTTCCCCCTCCGAAAAAAAGGGGGTACCGCCTGTTCCCCCTCCGGACCAGGAACTACACTGCCCCCCAGGGAGGTACACTAACCGCCGCACGGAAAAAAGGGGTAGGTACACTAACCGCCGCGCCGGACCAGGAACTACACTGCCCCGGAATAGAGCCCCCCAAAATGGGGTCAGTGAGCGAATAGAGCCCCCCTTCTATTTAGGTTTTTACGGTAATCTGTGGTACGGTGAAGGTTGGGGTGGGGTTCTATTAATGGGGGGTCAATTAATGGGGGGTTCTATTTTTGATTTCGAGCCATTTACCGTATTGTCGGAAATAGAACCTGGGGGGTCTATTTTTTCACTGGGGTCATTTTGGGGGGGTTCAATTTATGGGGGGGTCAATTATTGGGGGGGTTATATTTTTCATTTGGCCCCCCGACGAAAAAAATCATTGTTAATAATGCCCATAAAAATGGCTTGTTTTCGGTATTTTCTAACTTCAACAGCGGCAATTATGCTTAAAAAGCTGTGTTCTGTTGTGCACGCAAGCTTAAACAACGTTTGACACAACAACACAGCCCTACCATACCACTAATCTGTGGTACGGTGAAGGTTGGGAGTGGGGTTCTATTAATGGGGGGGTCAATTAATGGGGGGTTCTATTTTTGATTTCGAGCCATTTAGGGGGGGTTCAATTAATGGGGGGTCAATTAATGGGGGGTTCTATTTCCGACAATACGGTAGGGGGGGTTCAATTAATGGGGGGTCAATTAATGGGGGGTTCTATTTTTGATTTCGAGCCATTTAGGGGGGTTCAATTAATGGGGGGAGTCAATTAATGGGGGTTCTATTTCCGACAATACGGTAAACCAGTGTAGTGGCAGGCCCATGTGTGGGAGGTAAGTATGATGCAGAGGTCGCAATCGGGCCGGGTTTGGCCGGCCCGGCCCGGCCCGAGCCCCCAAATCTCCGGCCCGGCCCGGCCCGGCCCGACCCGTACCCCCAAATCTCCGGCCCGGCCCGGCCCGAACCCCCAAATCTCCGGCCCGGCCCGGCCCGAATTTTTGGCTCAGATTTTAACTTTAACCCAATTTTTGTCATAATTTTTGCGATTTTTGAATCTATTTTTTTGGTTGAAAATTCATTGTTTTCCATGAAAAAGTCGCCAGATAGACAATACCAATGGTGTGGCTGGGGGGGGGTAGGTAAGGTAGATGACGCGCCATCCTGGTACAGTAGGTAAGTCGCCGCCCCCCGGCTGGTACAGGTTGCTATTTTTGGCTCAAAATGGTATAAAATCGATATTTTTCACTCCAAATAATCGAAAAATCGCGCGCTGAGCGCGAAATGAGGGTTTTAGAGTACATTTTCATCTAAATTTAGACATAAAAAAATTTGTTCCCCCCCAAGCTCGGCCGGTACAGTAGGTAGGTTGATTGCAGGCCTTTCTGGTGGTACAGTAGGTTGACTGCACGCCTGGGTAGCCACACCACTGGACAATACTGATCACTTACTTGCTGAATCCGTCAGAAATTTTAGCATTTTTGACAAAAAAACCCCTACTTTTTCAGTAAAATAAGTCACTTCAGAAGCTTCGGGCCGGGGTGCCCGGCCCGGCCCGGCCCGAGCCAAAAGCCCAAAATCGCGGCCCGGCCCGGCCCGGCCCGAGCTCGGGCCGGCCCGATTGCGACCTCTGGTATGATGCGGGGTTGGGACCGGAATAGGCCTGGGCACAATACCACTTTTGACACCCAATACCAATACCCAATACCAATACCGGCCCTGTACCAATACCCAATACCCAATACCAATACCAAATTGGTGACCCAATACCAATACCCAATACCAATACCGGGTGAGACCCAATACCAATACCAATACCCAATACCAGATCAATACTACTGAAGTGCCTGGTATTGGGTTTGGTATTGGGTTGGTATTGGTATTGAGTATTGGGTATTGGGTTGGTATTGGTATTGGGTATTGGGTATTGGTCTTAGTATTGGTTTGGTATTGGGTTTTTGGTCTGGTATTGGGTTGGTATTGGGTTTGGTATTGGTTTGGTATTGGGTTTTGAGTCAGGTATTGGGTTTGGTATTGGTTTGGTATTGGGTTTTTCTGGATTAGTATTGGGTATTGGTTTTGACCCAATACCTGGACAAACCCAATACCAATACCCAATACCAATACCAGGCCATCTTCAATACCAATACCCAATACCCAATACCAGAATTAGACCCAATACCAATACCAAACACTGGTATTGGTATTGGTATTGGGTGGTATTGGTATTGGGTATTGGGTATTGTGCCCACCCATAGACCGGAAGCGTGAGAGGTATGATTTTGGACACCCAAAAAGGCGAAAAAACACCGTTTTTGTGATACAATTTTGGCCAAAAATTGAGGTAAAAATAGTGCTTTTTCAAAATTTTCGCCCAAAATCGCCTAAAAATAGGTATTATGGGTGGGTTTGCGCGCGGAGCGCGCGATTTTTGGGAAAATAAGGTCGAAAAACACCGATTTTTGCCTTAAAAAGGTATAAAATCAGGGTTTTTTTTTTCAAAATTCACTAGGTGCAACTTAGGTGCAACCCCCCAATTTTTAGGTGCAAGCTGGCCAAAGTAGGTGCAACCCCTATTTGGGCAAAAAACGCCAATTTTAGGCTTTTTTGCCAGGTTGTGTGTTCAATGCTATTTGCGTGCTTTTAGAAGTTCAATAAAGTTGTAACGCAATGAATGCCTTTTCCTTTAGCAAAAGCAAACTTTTCAGGGAAAGTTCAACATTTTGTAGCACATTTTGTACTAGTTTCATTATTGAGAACCGATTGAGAAGAAAACGAAACAGTAAAATTTTCACGTCACCATATCCACATTTGGGGGTCGCGTACGAATCAATTACTTTCGCTGTTCATTTACTGTGTGGGTATCTAATACTGTTGTCATGCTCTGCTCTAGTTCTGGTCAGTGTAGTTCCTGGGGGGAGGGGGGTCCCCTCCTAAGGTACACTAACCGCCGCGACCAAGGTACACTAGTACACTAACCGCCGCACCAGGTACACTAACCGCCGCAATTTTTGCCTAAAATAGGCATTTTTAGCCCAAGATGGGCATTTTAGTCCTAAAATGGGTGTTGTCAAAAGTCGCCAAAATACCCTATTTATGGAGAATTTTTCCAAAAAAAGGGCAAAAATAGGTCAAATTTTTTTACCTCAAAGAAGGACTTTTTCCTGAATTTTGGTCTTCCCCCTCCTTCCCCCCACAGGGAGCTACACTAGCCGCCGCACCGACAAAGTGGGTAGGTTCACTAACCGCCTCGCCGGACCAGGAACTACACTGATCCTAGTACAGCATGTATTTGTTTTGAATCTTATCACCAGCACACCAGGTACTAACTGTGTACGAAATCAATCAATCAGATCAATATTTTTTGTCGATGTCGACCAAATGCTTCGATGGAATTTATTGGAAGGAAAGCCGCGCAGCGCATTTTTTTTGTTTCTAAGCTTTCCAACCTTAAAAGATGCTGTATAAATGCTAAATTAAGCAAACAAGGGCCCAAAATTTTAGGTGCAACCTTGCACCTAACCCTGAATTTTTAGGTGCAATTCTGATTTTTTAGGTGCAAATTGCACCTAAAAAGTGTCTAAAAAAAACTATGTATAAAATTGCTTGTGAGAGGTATGATTTGGAGTTGTGAGAGGTAAGTACTCAACCCCCCCCCCAACCCCCCTCGGGTTTTGTGGTAGGTAAGTACTGAGAGGGGGGGTAACCCCCCCCCCCAACCCCCCCCCCCCCCCCCCCCCCCAGCCACTACTATGCGGTAAACCAACAGGAATGCAGCTGCTGCAGCAGATGAATTGCACGAAACGGTGGTTGACGGATTGTGTGCGAGAAGGATGCGTGTCGTTGCTCGTCGCAATGAGCCAGCCATGTTGTCAGTGTTTCGTTCTTTCACTTTTTTGTGCCGCCCATGGACGAAGACGATGATAATTTATCGAGCGTCGGTCGAATCAACGAAGAAAAATATAAAAATTTCTTTTTCTTATGAAAGTGAACCGACACCACAAATCGCTCTGGAACCGGAACACTGAGGGTGGGCGCATACTACCAGGGTTGGATTAAAAAAAGTTTTTTATCGAACTGAAAGTCCGAAGCCAGCATCGCTGCATCAGATTGATGCGAAGGCAGATCAGATATGCGCAGTGTAGTTCCTGGGGGGGGGAGGGGGGTCCCCCCCTAAGGTACACTAACCGCCGCGACCAAGGTACACTAGTACACTAACCGCCGCGTCAGGTACACTAACCGCCTCAATTTTTGCCTAAAATCGGCATTTTTAGGCCTAAAATGGGCATTTTTAGGCCTAAAATGGGTGATTTTTAGGTCAATGATGTCAAAAGTCGCCAAAATACCCTTTTTATGGAGAATTTTTTCCAAAAAGGGGCAAAAATTGGTCAAATTTTCTACCTCAAAAAGTGACTTTTTCCTGAATTTGGGCCTTCCCCCCCCCTTCCCCCCCAGGGAGGTACACTAACCGCCGCACGGAAAAAAGGGGTAGGTACACTAACCGCCGCGCCGGACCAGGAACTACACTGGATATGCGGGCCGCAGATAATCGTACGGTTTGCCTCTTCTCCTGTTGTTTAGCTTGGATGGATGTTTGTGCAGGGTAGGCGGTTCTGGATCGAGATGGGATTCCCTTCACCGAACAATAGCTGCTTCATCTGTTTCGGCCGTCGTACGTTTTCGTGTTCAAAAAATGGATGCCCACTGGTTGCGCACTGCTCTCAAGGCTGAGTCTATATTGGTAAGTTTCACACATCACACGCAACCTTGCATACGCCAGATATGTACAACTGCATTCAAAAAAATCTTATTGATTCCAAAGTCAAAAGGAAAAATTTGCAACATGCTCTGCGTAACAAACCTGCCGAAAACCCAGCTTCGAGACTACGGGTGATGTTTGTTGCAGTGCTGATCCTCTTCATCGTTGAATATTTGTGGAAGTGTCCTTGGTCTCATAATCAAGCCTCAAGGCCTTGAGCGAACGAAAAATGACGGAAACCGCTCAAGTCGGTGGACCGTAACTCTTCCCTCTCTTGCACATTTAGATGTTCGCTCAGGTGCGCCAGATAGTTAGCCAAAGCCAATGGCGAAGCACGTTTGCAAAGTGGTGCTGAAGGGGTTGCACGATCTGCGTACAGACTGCTTGATGATGGTCTTGTCGTCAGAGACGTCATTCAGCGGAGCAAACAGCAAGTGAACCTGAACGCGCGCCACATGCAAACAGTGTACGGGACTTGTACCGTCAGGTTTTTGGGACTAGTCCCTGGCTGTCCATCAAGCTTATGCGACCAAGGCAGCTACTGTATGTATATTAGACTTCTTGTTGCAGCAGCGATCATCCCCACCACGCGTTGACCAAATCTGGATTTGCATTTGTTTCAGCTCTGTAATATTTATTCTTTGCGCGATAGCTTAAAACATTCATAGTAAAACTCGAATATTCGAAAAAAGCCAGTATAATTCAAATTCCCACACCAAATCACTGCGAAATCAAACCTTGCGTATCACTTATCCACTCCACTATCCACCGCCACCGCTGCTTTCTGATTGCCGTTTTGACTCCCGGCGGCTTGTTCCCCTCTCAGTAATCCGTTTTGGTTCTGGGTTTCGCAATTAAACATAATTGTTGAGATCAATTACCAAAGAGTGCCCAAGTTATCACCAAAAGTTTCTTTCTTTTCAGCCTCGTTTCACGGCGAATGAATGACCACAATCTTTGGTCATCCTGGACACGCCCACTGCGTCCAACGAAGCCATTTCTGCAATATCTTCCCTGCTTTTGGCATAACTGATCTGACTCTGGTTGATTGTTGTCCTAACTTTCATAGTATATAGTCAAAGATTTCATTCGAAAATTGTTGTCCAACGAAACATAACCTTTGTATTGGTCGCACAATGACTATATAAGAATTCATCAAATCTATCCTGATTTTCACGTTCAGTCAGTCTTAACCACTGTGCTATTTGTGATTCTCACAAAACATTTTCAGCTGAAAATAATCTAGCACATCGAGCACGTTGCCGCAGGCCTGAAACATTCTCTTTACTACATGCGTTGTGTGCGATCACGCAACGCAACGTCATTGCCCCGTCACTTTCCCTCTTTACGATTCAGGAAAAAAATTTGACCAATTCTTATAAAGTCATTGTGCGACCAATATCTAACTAAAGGCTCTTTGTGCAGTGAAAAATGAAATTGGCCTATTCGACCTGAACGTGTACTTGAAACCGGTGACACACACGCTCATAAAAACCGTTATTTATGCGAAGGGAAACACAACGTCTATAGGTGGCTAGGCATACCGCATCTGGCTGGTGTGCATGCCAAATATGTTTCAAAACATTTTCAAATTTATTTTTTACAAGGCAAGCTCCAGATTATACTTTTTGCGTGAAGTTAGTTGGTCGACACAACGTGCTTTCATTTATACGTTTTACTCTTTATATGCTGGTGTGCTGCGATGGAGGGTTCGACGCTTTTTAATTTAACAATAGTCAGCGTACTAACGAAAATACTTTAGTTCAAGTTGAGTTGCGGTCGCACATGTCTGTGAATATATTTGTGCAACACGGGTAAAAACCTGTACCGACACGTCCAAATATACATTTTTTTAAATGTGTTGAAGTTTCATTCTGAGTAAACGACTAGGTTTCTGTTGGCAGCTTGAGAGGAAATATGGCAGTGCATTTACAATATTTATACCGCTTCCATGTTTCTCATTTCCGCTTGACGGTTTAGTCCTGTACATACTATGGCATAGCCCAGCTTCCGCTTCAGCAGCCCCAGCTGAGTCCTGCGCATGTGCAAAAGCAAACGCACTGTTTTCACACCCCTTTTAGAATAAATATCGCTGGCGCTTTCGAGAAGAAAAATTTAAACGAGAAAAATTTTACCTGACAAAAATGACCGTCCAATACCGTGATCGAAACTCGTTGACCCTTCTGTGGCGATGGCACGGCAGCGTGTGGCAGAATCTGTGGATGTCTTACGTCATATTCATGGCTGTGTACTTTACGCTCAATTTGTCATATCGATTTGGTTAGTTTGAGTGACAGGCAAAGTTTTAAGAGTCAAGCACCCAATTCTGTGTCGCCACGTAAATATTTACAAGAAATATCAGGTTGTTTTACACGCAGAGTTACAGAAATAATGGCATCAGTCAGCGTCCTTTTGGAGCGTCGATGACCTGAGACCAGGGTTGAAAAAAAATTTTTTTATTAACGAGCTTTTTTTAAAAAAATTTTTTTTGATTTTTTTTGACGAAAATTTTTTTTATTAGAAAAAGTGTTGCAAACGACGTTTCAGGATAAATGAAATCGATACAACATATTTTTCAAAAATTGAAAAATTTTCGCCTGAGACCCAACTTCTGTGGTGACACCCGTTAGTATTGTGCAGATTCTATGGTCTCCGACCAGTCTGAGTTTGATGTTGACCAACGATGTTGCTCTAATGTATTGTAGCATGCAGTATAACGCATTTTAATGCATCCAATGCCGTATATCTGGTATACGACCATCAAAATATCGATTACAGCCCAAATCTTGCGTGTCAGATCGACTTTGCGCGCCCGGTTTTGCACCAGACTTGCACATATACATGTGTAGTAGCATGCAGTAGTACATTATCGGTGCCACATCACTATAAAAAACCAGCCCCGCGCATCCCTGTACGGATTTGGGGACAATACAGGGCGCCGCAGGCGCGATTTTGGAAAAATTGTCCCATCCACAGGAAAAAAGTGCCAATTTTTTGTCTCGAAAAAGGCCATTTTTGGACATTTCAGCCCTTTTTGGGGAACTTTTTTTATTAAAAAAAGCAAAATCTATGTTTCAAAAAAATTGACCACTTTTTTTTGAAACAACCCTGCCTGAGACAATGAGAACCTTAGTGTGATGCGTTGAAGTCGTTGAATTATAGCGCGATTGGTGTCGTCTGATAAACCGAAAGTCGGGGCTCGAGTCCTCCTGGCTCGCATCATGACAACAATTTGGGCCAGCGTGACACAGTCAGCGACACAGAATAAAACTGGTCGAAAGCCGTAACAATACCAACAGGAAGCGCGAATTCAAACTTGGTTATCGGTTTCGAGACCCTGCCCGGCTCGGCGCAAGGTTGATAATCGCATTGACCGGTCCGGCCGAGACAAGACCAAGCCAACCACCGAGTTTAATTTCGCGTAAAGTACAAATAAGTCACATGGTTCGTGATGTTTCACACTCTGTATATACAAAAGGGTCCAACTGCAGCATTCACGGTCGAGATGCAGTCGGCGTTCGACGAGCTCGTCACAACTGCCAGCAAATTCAACAAAATCATTCCGATCACGTTTCTGCTCGGTTTCTACGTGAGCACCATTGTGAGACGTTGGTGGGATCAGCTGTTCTGTGTGGGATGGCCGGATAAACTGATGATCTACGTCACTGCATTCTTGCCGGTTAGGTGATACTTCAACCTTCGTCACAGTGACCCTTGTGATTTTGAAACGAAAAAGCACCACGTGACCCCTCTTTCTTACCGATAATTCTTCTTCTTCTTTCTTCCCGTGGCCGTGACCATACCATCAGTGATTTAATTTAAACTACACAATCCGAGCCGACCCTGTCACTATGAAAACTGCTTGTTCTAGACCATGCTAAAATGCATGTGGATACAATGAAACTTGAATCAATAAAGCCACTGTTTCAGAGTCCAGATATGCTCGAGGTTCGACGAACGATCGCGCGATATTGTTGTCTCACTTCGTTGCTCGTATGGCGTGAGGTCAGCATCAGGTTTGTGTATGGGACAGCATCGTTTCGAGGGATATGAAAGATCAAGCTCAAACTGACCTTGTAGTGTTCGAAAACGTTTCCCAACCGTAAAACATCTGCAAGCAGCCGGCGTTTTCACGAATGAAGAGTTCGCGCTCTATGAACAAGCGAGTGACCAGTATGGAAAGTGGTTCACGCCAGTTAGTTGGACTGTCACACTGCTGAACGGGTTCGTGGCCGATTTGAGACAGATAAATGAATTAAGATCTTATAATATTATGATCGGTCTTGCAAGTCATATTCGATCGGAGTGTCTGTGACGACTGATTTTGATGGGTACGTACCACCATGCTGTACATACAAAGCGCCCTTAAACCTCATCTGATGAGTTTAGCATCATTGAATGACATCCAGGAAGTGGCAATCCTTCTGGCTAGGCCCTTGGTCGCACACGATTCTTTTTTGTATTTTCTGATTTGCAAGAGTGGATCGAGATCGAACGCCAGTTTTGCTGACGTGCCTTTTTTTACAGTCTGCTATCCAAGAAACAGATCACGGAACGCGGACACCAAAAACTGGTGGATGAAATCTTTGCGTTCAGACAATCATGTTTCAAATTGTCGCTTTATGATTGGCTCAGCATACCGCTCGTCTACACACAGGCTCGTGAATACTAATTTTTGTTAGTGAAAAGCATACCCACTCTGTTTTAGTCAATGAAACCGTGAATATCTTTGCATTATGATTTATGTAGTCTCTAATCAACCGTTTGCTAGCTTCTCCCCGTTCCAGTGAAACAATCCTTATAGTGACCGAAATTTACAAGTGCGGTGCAGGTCTAAAGAGAGAGTAGACTGGCAATTATGTATACATATCTATTGAAAAACGTTAAGAGATTTCAGGTGGTGACAGTGGCGGTATATGGTTATTTCGTGTATTGCCTTATCGCACGGCAGTCGTTGATCGATGGGAAACTGTGGGATTTGATTTTTCAAGTTTTGTTCACAACGTTGGAGTTTGTGTTCTACGTCGGATGGTTCAAAGTTGGAGAGGAGCTGAGGTCAGTGTGTGCTTGGACGATATTTATCGTCGGACCGTGAACGATCTTGTGCTTGTGTACAAGGTCATTCACGGTCACATACCTGGGGTAACCAAGGAATCCTTCTTTCCATCTCGTGACACCGGCCGCCCAACCCGAGGGCACTCCCACAGTTTGTGTCGAGTCCATGGCGCGGGTGCGGACTTGTCCGGATACTGGGCCTATCGTGTCGTGGACCTCTGGAACAGGCTACCAGAGGGCGTCGTCTCTGCTGCCTCAATTGCGGCCTTTAAAACTAAACTAAACTCACGTGGTCGAGACGTAGTTTCTTGCCACATTATCTCAAAATTTTCAGCCGTCGTTGACTGATCTCCTCAGTCACTGGGTTGCTGCTTTCAGATCGTCATCAATATTCAAAATTGTATGCTCGTTCTCGTCATCCGTTGCTGAGTTTGCCGTTGTTGCGTGTTGGTTGCGCTAGTTTGGCTCGTTTGATTGGTCTAATCTCACCGGTGCGTTTCCATTGTCGTTTTTTCATTCATGTTCACATTCTTTGTTATTAACACTGTTTTAATTTAAGGGTTTTTCCGGATCTTGTGAAGGTCTTCGCGTAAGCTTGCAGATAAAATTTGAATTTGAATATAGACTCGCCCATTCCGGGTTGACAGCCGGGATTTCCAGTAGACCAGTGTGACCTGTTCTTATGTTGTGTCACTTGCGAGGCTCAAGTCCGGGCGGGAGCCACCCTTAGTTCAACATACTGTAGATTCCCAAAACCTGGCCGGGCCTGAATCAACCGGGCGCTACAAAAGACGAAGGACAGAGCAATGTTCACTCTGTGACCCGCAAAGCGGTGGCGAAAGTCGACCTTGGTCGTCGATTACCACCAAAACAGGCGTCTAAACGGAAATGCTAGTGACTTTCCAACTTCCATTGTTGACGGCCGCAGATCGTGCGCCAGCGGTTTCGTCCTGTATTGAATACCATAACCCGCAAGCTACCGTAGCCCTGTCACAGTACGGTAACCCGAAGTTGCAGATGTCCGTTCGGTGCTGATGACGAGGATTTCGATATGAACTACGTGATCGATCGTAATCTGCACGTGGCATTCATGTTGGTCGATGAGCTGCACAAACAACAACCTGCCATTGTCAAGGTTACTGTAGTTACAAATAATCGCTTCAACTGTTACCCCGTGGGGAGGGTTGTTTTTTTTGCAAGGAGACTTGAAAACTGGTTTGGTTTTGAAAAACACTGTTTCACTATTTCAGGACCAATTCTGGGGTCAAACCGTTCCTAAACTGCCGCATACTCGAGCCTCACTTCGATGCCGCGAAATTCCACCCCATTGGTCATTATCTGGCATGAGGGTGCCTGATAAGGACGCCCATTTTGTGCCCCTGAGTCAGACCCTCCTTGATGAACAGGCAAAATTGCTGGAAAGAAGGGAAGAGGAAATTATGATCACGGATAATACGGGCAAACACCACCCGATATGAACTGTTGACTATCCACGTCTTGCTATCGCCTGCCTTCCTCCCATTGGTTCTGTGAATCTCTCGAGCGTTTTTGGCTTTCTGCGCTTTAAATTGAAACAAATTTGCAATGACTTGTTGTGGAAAATAGGCTTTTCTCGTGTTAGCTGTTATTCCGACCTGCTGCTTTACTTGTTGCTGACTCGTACCCTCACGTGCATAACATTGTTATTGTTAGCTATGGTGAACAGGATACGATTACAAGCGCAAACTGCTTGCGTTGCTTGTACATGTAGGCACTTGGCAGGAAATGCATGTGCGTAACCTAGTTTCAATTATGTAGGAATGTGAGCCTTATAAATACGTACGAGGCGCTGCATGAACTTTTAAAAAGAACGGTGTCACAAAGAAAAGGAATAACCTAATATTAGGAAAATGTCATGGAGCTTTATTCGCGGTAACAAATGAAAATTACAATCTTGATGTAAAATTTCTTCATATAGATTCTATCGAGTAAATTCCTTTGCTTTCTCATGGCAAGAGCGCTACACAAATCAAATTTCTAAGGCCCAATCAAGAAAACAGTTAAACCACTGCTAGTTACCGGAATTATTTCAACTACCAGAGTGGAAAACATCCTCAGAAACCCAAATGAAACTTAACAGAAACAAGAATGTTGTAAAGGGCAAACAATTGTCACATAGACAAACGATGCCGTGTAGAAAAGTACCAGTAAGCACGCTGTGCTGTAACCACGTTTTGTGTAAAAACATGATAAAACCGTCAATTAATCAAAAGAGACCCGCTGTAATGACAATGACGCCGAACGTAAAAAACAAATCAAACAAAATGGGTAATTTTTAAAAACGAAATGCTGAGGTGACAAAGTGAAACGGTGCAGAATTGAGAGAAAATTTTCGATTAGATTGATTATACGCAATTGGTGACACAAAGTGACGAAGCAACACAAAACAAGGTTTCTTTGCTTCGATGTAAACACAAACGTAATTATTCCACTTCACCTTCGAACGCTTTGGTGCCCGGGAAACACTTCTCATGGTACTCGATAATGGCCTTCTTCTTGTCGTCGTAAGAAAACGTTGGTATGTCTGCAAATAGTTCCGAAATTTTAGATAACTGGTAACATTTTTTGACTGTTCTCCTGAATTTCACCAATCAAACCGATCACAAAATCAGTGAAACATCATACCGGCCATAGTTTTTTTAGACACTTTTTAGGTGCAATTTGCACCTAAAAAATCAGAATTGCACCTAAAAATTCAGGGTTAGGTGCAAGATTGCACCTAAAATTTTGGGCCCTTATTTGCTTAATTTAGCATTTATACAGCATCTTTTAAGGTTGGAAACCTTAGAAACAAAAAAATGCGCTGCGCGGCTTTTCATTCCTTCCAATAAATTCCATCGAAGCATTTGGTCGACATCGACAAAAAATATTGATCTGATTGATTGATTTCGTACACAGTTAGTACCTGGTGTGCTGGTGATAAGATTCAAACCAAATACATGCTGTACTAGGATCAGTGTAGTTCCTGGTTCGGCGAGGCGGTTAGTGAACCTACCCACTTTGTCGGTGCGGCGGTTAGTGTACCTCCCTGTGGGGGAAGGAGGGGGGAAGACCAAAATTCAGGAAAAAGTCCTTTGAGGTAAAAAATTTGACCTATTTTTGAACTTTTCTGGAAAAAATTCTCCATAAATAGGGTATTTTGGCGACTTTTGACAATATTGACCTGAAAATTACCCATTTTAGGCCTAAAATGCCCATCTTGGGCTAAAAATGCCTATTTTAGGCAAAAATTGCGGCGGTTAGTGTACGTGGTGCGGCGGTTAGTGTACCTTAGGAGGGGACCCCCCTTCCCCCAGGAACTACACTGACCAGACCTAGAGCAGAGCATGACAACAGTATTAGATACCCACACAGTAAATGAACAGCGAAAGTAATTGATTCGTACGTGACCCCCAAATGTGGATATGGTGACATGAAAATTTTACTGTTTCGTTTTCTTCTCAATCGGTTCTCAATAATGAAACTAGTACAAAATGTGCTACAAAATGTTGAACTTTCCCTGAAAAGTTTGCTTTTGCTAAAGGAAAAGGCATTCATTGCGTTACAACTGCATTGAACTTCTAAAAGCACGCAAATAGCATTGAACACACAACCTGGCAAAAAGCCTAAAATTGGCGTTTTTTGTCCAAAGTAGGGGTTGCACCTACTTTGGCCAGCTTGCACCTAAAAATTGGGGGGTTGCACCTAGTGAATTTTGAAAAAAAACCCTGATACCGGCAGTTGATTTGTCGTGTTTCTTTGCAACGTGCTCAGTGAACTGTGTCTCCTCCGGTCCCGACCATGGACAAAACGGACACTTGTAGCGATCCTGTTGAGAATGCCAGCGCGCATGACGGAACTGAAAAAACCACACGATTTTTTGATTTGAGATTATTTGGAGATTTTGTGGAATGTGGGTAAATTCGACTGGCAAGAGGTTTGTTATTGCAACTCAGACACCAATTCTTATGCAGCTCGAACAGGTAATCATTATCAAGTGCTCACCATAAAGAGTTACGTAAAAATCATATTCCTGACCAAAATGCGAACCAAATTTCAAAGGTCAGCCACCCAAGCGTGAAACATTATGGGCCCGCCGTGTGTTGTTGGTCCATTCAAACTCACCATACTGGGCGGTGCAGCAGCGACTTTACGATGACAATTCTGACAATCAACCACACCCGCCTTGTTGATCAGCACCGTGGGCTTGTTGCTGGACGCACTGCCATTCGTCGCCTGCTTGGGCGCGTCCGTCGTTTTGGCGTTGGCCTGCAGCCAAAACTGGAAAATTTTGTACCGACAATTGTCAAATTCTGATCGCGAATAAACAATCATGTTGAGTATCGAAAATCATCCAGTGCTTCTTTCTGAAAATGCAACCTTGACTGCCAGTCAACAAGTTTAAGATTCCAAGTGGTGAGTTTGCAATTGAGGGAAATTGCGTCATACTCGTGCTCATCTCGCAACAGTCACAGACGGCCACTTGGCTCACAGTTTCGAAACGTGCCTTCGATTGTCCGGCCGACGCTCGACCACGTTTTTTCTTCGGCTTCTCTTCCTCCTCCTCTTCTGACTCGGACTCGTCTTCCTCCATTTCTTCATCTTCGTCTGAATGCGAATCCTCCTACAACGAAATCTTGTTGAAAAGATGACACAAAAGCACGAAGACCAGCTAAGTACGCACGCAGCGTATTTTACCGTAAAGCATACCGTGTGTTTATCAAACGTGATGAATGGATCATGGAATGGAAGCTACAATAGATAGCTTGGTTTAGAGTTACGTAAACCAAGTCAGATCGAGCACCGAGTTTGGTCCGATGTGGACCAGTCAGAGCCAAGGAACTATCTAACTTGATCAAGTTCCCAAGAGTGTTACGATACCACCGACACCGATATTAAATTGTGAAACAAGGACGACATCAAATCCACCTGATTGCCATTTTCAGCATCTCGATTTTCCTCATCCTCTTCCTGTTCTCCGGCCCGTTTGCGAGCCAACGCCGGTTGCGGGGTCGGCTTTGATTTCTTGGTCTTCCATTTTGCCTCAAATTCCTTCACCAGTGGTCCGTCGCTCACGTTCGCCACTGGCTCCCACGTGTTGTCCTCTCTGAACATGTGTTGTGTTCTTGTGTAAACCGAGATTTTGTTTTCTTCGGCGTGTTGTCGGAAAAAGAACCCCCAAAAATTGATCTCCAATAATAGAAGCCCCCTAAATTGGACAGGGTGAAAAATGAAATTTGGCTCTCGCGCGTGTAAAAGTGCCAAACGCGCATTGTTATATTTTGTTTAATATTTGGAGTAGAAAGCGCGGTACTCTAAACAAGCACTGGATAAGAATAACTTTCCAGAAATGGAACAAGCACTAGCTAAAATGGCTTTTTGGATTTGGCCCCTCCCTCGACCAAAAGCTGGATTCGCCACTGCAAGCAAGTGAAGACTTAACGCAATAATAGAGCATAACACCCACGTAAAACCAGTTCTTTAAAGCGATTATTTTCAGAGTCAGCATTCAGGTGAGTGAAAAACAGAAACACCCTATAATTGACCCCGAATATTGGACCCCCTAATTTGACCCCAGTGAAAAAATAGAACCACCGCATTCTATTTCTGACAATACGGTACTGATAAAAAAGAAACCAACTGTGACCAACAGAGGTGAGAATCAGGCCGGGTTATTTCGGTCTGGCTCAGCTTAAGGAGGTCTTGGGGTCGGCCGGCCCGACCTGCAACAAGGTCGGCCCGGAGCGCAATGAAGCAAGTTTCAGGTGAAAAATGTCTGTCTCTGATGAAATAATCCGAATCACACACATGGATTTGGTAACTATGTCCACCGAATCGCGAGAATTTTTTTGGCAAATTTGCTCTAAAAATCACGATTTCTTTAATGAAATTCCACGATGTCGTTGGAATGGCCCACCTCGGCCAGGCCCGGCAGTTCGGCTTGACTTCCACCTCTGTGACTAACTCAGAATATCCGAGCCATTTTATGAGGTACTCAGTTTTTCCTTTGACGACGCGCTTGTCCAAGATTTCTTCCACTTGATAGGCAGCGTTTGAGTCGTTGTCATTTCCCACTGGCGTTTTCTTGCTTCGCTTTGTTGTTGACTTACGGGCCGAGGAAGCGGGCATTTTGGTAAAGACGATACACAGAGATAGAGTAGTATTGATTTGGTATTGGGTATTGCGATTGGGTCTCACCCGGTATTGGTATATTGGGTATTGTCAGACCTGTTCGGGAGCCAAAATAATATATGTCAGAACTGTTTTTTTCACCCTTCAAAAAGGGGGGTTGCCCGGTTTTTTGGTGAAAAAAGGGGGTTGCCAGGTTCTTTTTCGTAAAAATGATGGGGTTGCCAGGTTAATGGAAGTCTAAATAAACGACACTGCAGACACTGATGTCATGGTTTCACACATGCGCAACGCTTTCTTCAATAATTAAAAGCAATTGCGCGTAGCGCGAAAATTTTGACATTTCATACCACGGATTGTTAAAAAAGGTCAGTTTTTAAGTGTTTTATGCAATTTTTTGCATGTGCCCCGTGCGGTACAGTTTCAAACACACTTTGGTTTCTAACAGAGAACGTATTCTATGGTTTGTGTCTCAAAATAATGATCTACGAAGTATCTCATGAGCAGTGCGGTGGCAGGCCAATCGACCCAAGATACCCTAGGGGGGAGAAGGTTTCGGAGTTACTCAAGATACCCCCCAGAGGCTACCCAAGATACCCCTATGGTCCGTCAAAAGGCGAAAAAAGGCCGTTTTTTGCATGCAATTTTACTGCAAAATTGGCCTAAAAATGGGTACTTTTTGACATTTTTGTCGAAAATTGGCCTAAAATGACCATTTTTGGGTGTTTGGGTTCCGATGTTGAAAAACACCGATTTTTGCATAAACAAAGCATAAATCTACTTACTCGAGATACCCTTTGGGGTCGGCTCGAGATAGATACCCTTCCCCCCAGCCACTACAGTGCCCGTGAGCCATCAGACGGACGTTTGTTCGACGAGTCTGTACGGCAGTGGCAGTACTGGCCTATTTTTTACCAACTACAGTTGTGGTTGTCGTTGTAATGGGACATCCTACATTACACCGCTTTATGTGTAAGGCCGCTCTCTGACAAAAGCAAAAAGCAAAAAGTTTAACACACACTTTTTGCTTTTTGCTTTTGTCAGAGAGCAAAAGCAAAAAGTTGACTTTTTGCTTTTTGCTTTTGTCAGAGAGCAAAAGCAAAAAGCAAAAACTTGAAAAAAAGCAAAAAGTCATCATGACTTTTTACGCCCAAAACCAGGCTGCACAAACCCGAAAATCAAAAATTACACAGGCTTGGAACACGCTAATGTTTGCTGCTTGTGCGCGCTGCACAACTTTTTGCTTTTTGCTTTTTTGCTCTCTGACAAAAGCAAAAAGCAAAAAGTCAACTTTTTGCTTTTGCTCTCTGACAAAAGCAAAAAGCAAAAAGCAAAAAGTGTGCGTTAAACTTTTTGCTTTTTGCTTTTGTCAGAGAGCGGCCTACATGCTATAGTAAATTTACAAACTCGCTGCCGCACAGTAAAATCCGCCCCATAGTTAATGTCAAGTTATAAACCCGAACGCTAACCATGCGCGGTTTTGAAACATTGCGCGCAGCTGCCTGGGTGGCTGGTAAGCTGCGTGTGGGTTGGGTGTCCGAATGTTTCAGAAGTTGATTTTCGGGTTTAGAACGTGACACTAACTATGGAGCGCACTTTACTGTGTGGCAGCGAATTTCAAAATTTACTGTAACACAACAAGACTGCATGTTCCCTTGATCACACAACCAGATGACAACAGGTGGAAAGAAACGCGCGAAGAGCGAAAATTTTTCGATTTTAGGCTGTTTGTCACCTTCAGAAAGTGCTTCCTGGGACTGCTGACTGGCTCACTACTGGCCAGTGTAGTTCCTGGGGGGAGGGGGGTCCCCCCTCGGGTACGCTATCTCCCCCTCGGGTGGTACACTATCCCCCTATCTCCCCCTCCGGGTACACTATCTCCCCCAAATTTTTGCCTAAAATGGTCATTTTTAGGCCTAAAATGGGCATTTTTAGGCCTAAAATGTGTGATTTTCAGGTCAATGTCCTCAAAAGTCGCCAAAATACCCTTTTTATGAAGAATTTTTTCCAAGAAGGGGCAAAAATAGGTCAAATTTTCTACCTCAAAAAGTGAATTTTTCCCGAATTTGGGTCTTCTCCCCCCTTCCCCCCCGGGGTACACTATCTCCCCCTCCGAAAAAAACGGAGGGTCCGCTATCTCCCCCTCCGGACCAGGAACTACACTGCTACTGGCTCATTGAAATTCTACTGGCTCATTTGCCAAAATCTACTACACATACGTAAGAATGCTTTTTGGGACAATAAAGTTTTCTGAAAATTTGGGGGGTTGCCCAGATTTTTAAAAATTTACTTACATATGCACACATATTGTTACACATATTAAAATAATATATGTAACTCCCAAAATAATATATGTCAGAATTACATATATTTGCACAGGTCTGGGTATTGTGGGTCCCCAATTTGGTATTGGTATTGGGTGTCAAAAGTTTTGTGACTGCCTGCCTCCCACACATGGGCCTGCCACTACACTGGGTCAATGTCGTCAAAAATCGCCAAATACACTGCCCCCAATGGTACCCTACCCGCCCCGGCCTGGTACACTACCATCCTACCCGCCCCGCTCTGGTACCCTACCCCCTAGCGGCCCCGCTCTGGTACCCCTACCCGCCCCGATTTTTCCCTCAAAATGCCCATTTTTCGGTCAAAAATGCCCAAATTTCGACCGAACACCTTAAAAGTGCAAAAAAAATCGCGCGCTGCGCGCGATATATGCACTTTATAGCAGTGTAGTTCCTGGTCCGGAGGGGGAACAGGCGGTACCCCCCTTTTTTCGGAGGGGGAACAGACGTACCCACCTGGGGGAAAGGGGGGGAGGGACCCGGAAGGGGGGGGAGGACCCAAATTTGGAGAAAAGTCATTTTTTGAGGTCGAAAATTTGGCTCATTTTTGCCCCTTTTAGGAAAAAATTTCAATAAAAAGGGTATTTTGGCGATTTTTGACGACATTGACCTAAGAATCACTCATTTTATGCCTAAAAATGCCTATTTTAGGCCAAAATTTGCCTATTTTAGGTAAAAATTGGGGGAGTAGACGCACCCGGAGGGGGAACAGTGGGGCAGGCGTACCATGGAGGGGGAACAGAACAGACGTACCCGAGGGGGGCACCCCCACCCCCCCCCCCCCCCCCAGGAACTACACTGCTTTATAGTATATAAAAAGAGCAAGAGGCACCCAAAAAAACTTGTATTGTTTATTGGAATTGTACCCGCCTGGCCAAAGTAGCCACAGCACTGGCCCATGCCTACCGTTCCCTAAAATAGAGCCCCCCCAAGATAGAGCCCCCAAAATACAGCCCCCTAAACGGGGTCAGTGAAAAAATAGAGCCCCCCCCCCAAAAATACAGCCCCCCCCAACTTGGAATTCCCCGCTTGGGGGTCGTAAAGTCAAGTTCTTGTGTACGACACATTATGTACAACGTTTGTGGTTGAGTATATGGATTTTGGGCAGCGAAAAAAATACAGCCCCCCAAAAATAGAGCCCCCCAAAATACAGCCCCCCTAAAAGGGGTCAGTGAAAAAATACAGCCCCCCTTGTATTTTAGGTTTTACGGTACACGCAACGCTGGCAGAAGCAAAGCAAAAATTGAACAGAAACCCTTCATTTTTTCTCCGATACCGGAAAAAGCTCACTTCGCCGACTTTTTTTGAAAAAACAAAAAAAACTTGTTTTTTTCATTCAAAAGCTGTGGATAAGATTGACTAATTATACGGAAATCCACCCGTTTTGTGTGTGCTTAAGCATGGTCCCATCGTTAAGCTTTAGGCTTCTATTTCAAATTTCAAATTTTATCTGCACGCTTTCGCAAAGACCTTTACATAAGATCCGGAGAAACCCTAAAAAAATGAACATGAGTATCAGAGATCGGAAACGGGCCGCGATTTTGGAGTTGGTCGACCGGGCCGGGCCGGGCCGAGCAGCCCGGCCCGGTATGCCTAAATTTGAACGAAATTACCATTTTTTGAACCAAAATTTTCAAAATTTGTGCGCTTCGCGCAATAACATTTCCTAGTTCTTGATCTTTTCAGTCATCGTTTTGAAGAAAGAAGCAGTAGCTACCCATACCCAGGCCTTTGCTTTGCAGCAATCAACCTACTGTACCACAAGTGTAGTGGCAGGCCCATGTGTGGGAGGTAAGTATGATGCGGGGTTGGGACCGGAAGCGTGAGAGGTATGATTTCGGTCACCCAAAAAGGCGAAAAAACACCGTTTTTGTGATACAATTTTGGCCAAAAATTGAGGTAAAAATTGTACTTTTTCCAAATTTTCGCCGAAAATCGCCTAAAAATAGGTATTATGGGTGGGTGCGCGATTTTTGGGAAAATAAGGTCGAAAAACACCGATTTTTGCCTTAAAAAGGCATAAAATTGCTTGTGAGAGGTATGATTTGGAGTTGTGAGAGGTAAGTACTCAACCCCCCCCAACCCCCCCTCGGGTTTTGTGGTAGGTAAGTACTCAGAGAACCAGTGTAGTACTTGGTCAGGGTGTTGACGATAGATAGATTGGGACCCGAAATGTGTTGACGATAGATAGATGACCCAAGTCCGAAATCTGGGGGGGGGTCGACCCAAACTTGTTGACGATAGATAGATGGTGGGGGGGGGGTCGCCAAAAATCAAGGTATAGTATAGTGTACTAAGTTGGTAATAATGTGTAAATATTAATGAAAATGTACTAAGATGCACTAAATCCGCGCGTAGCGCGCGATTTTTTGCCTATTTGGGACAAAAAATACCGATTTTGAGCCATTTTGAGGCAAAAATACCCATTTTGGGGTCGAAATGTGTTGACGATAGATAGATTGTTCCCAGAATTTGTTGACGATAGATAGATTTGCCCATAAGTGTTGACGATAGATAGATGAAATCAAAAAGTGTTGACGATAGACAGATGAATTTGGGGGGGAACCCCCCCCCCCCACCCCCCCCAAGTACTACCCTGCAGAGAACCCCCCACCCCAACCCCCCCCCAGCCACTACTATGTGTACCACCAAAAAAGCCCGCCTGCAATCAACCTACCTACTGTAGTAGTACCGACCGGCCGAGCTGGGGGGAGTCGTCCGGGAATTTATGTCTACATATTGATGAGAATGTACTCTTAAGCGCTAATTTCGCGCGTCACGCGCGATTTTTCGCCTATATGGAGTGAAAAATACCGATTTTAAACCATTTGGAGCAAAAATTATACCAATACCATACCTACTACACTACTGTACCAACCGGGGCGGCGACTTACGTACTGCATCAGGATGGCGCGTCAATCTACCTACCTACCCTTCCCCCCAGCCCCAGCTGTACCAACCAGTGAAAACAAGTATTCTGCAGAAAATTTTCGAATTTTTTTCAGCTTTTTGGACTTTTTTAGTTTTCAGCCCTTGAAAATTGGCTGACCGGGCCGGGCCGGGCCGGGCCGACCTGCAGCCCTCCACCGGGCCGGGCCGGGCCGGACTTTTCGCCGACAGGGCCGGGCCGGGCCGACTTTACCCGGCCCGTTTCCGATCTCTGATGAGTATTAATAAATTTCGGGCTTAGGCTTGCTGTTAGGCTTTGGCTTAGGCTTAGGCACCAGCCTGAATCAAATAAAACACACAGCCACGACGAAAAACGGCTGTATCTCTCGTGGACGCGTGCTCGATCGGGTGGATTTCCGTATAATTACCGTATTCCCTAAAATAGAGCCCCCCCAAAAATAGAGCCCCCCAAAAATACAGCCCCCCTAAAAGAGGTCAGTGAAAAAATAGAGCCCCCCCCAAAAATACAGCCCCCCCCCAACTTGGAATTCCCCGCTTCGGGGTCGTAAAGTCAAGTTCTTGTATAAGACACCTTGTGTACAACGTTTGTGGTTGAGTATAGGCCTGGGCACAATACCACTTTTGACACCCAATACCAATACCCAATACCAGCCCTGTACCAATACCCAATACCAATACCAAATTGGTGACCCAATACCAATACCCACTACCAATACCGGGTGAAACCCAATACCAATACCCAATACCAGATCAATACCACTGAAGTGCCTGGTATTGGGTTCGGTATTGGGTTGGTATTGGTATTGAGTATTGGGTATTGGGTTGGTATTGGTATTGGGTATTGGGTATTGGTCTTAGTATTGGTTTGGTATTGGGTTTTTGGTCTGGTATTGGGTTGGTATTGGGTTTGGTATTGGTTTGGTATTGGGTTTTGAGTCAGGTATTGGGTTTGGTATTGGTTTGGTATTGGGTTTTTCTGAATTAGTATCGGGTATTGGTTTTGACCCAATACCTGGGCAAACCCAATACCAATACCAGGCCAGCTTCAATACCAATACCCAATACCAGAATTAGACCCAATACCAATACCAAACACTGGTATTGGTATCCTTGTCTATACGTCAGTATAGCACGGAATTAGGCAACAGCAAAACAAAGAAGACATCCTGGCATTAGCTTATTGGCGACATATTCACAAGATAGCTCACGTATTCAATAGTGTTTGTGTGGGGAAAAAAAATTCGCAACGCAGAATGAAACATCAGCAAGTCAGATTATCGGAAATTTTGCTATACCTGTAGTGTTAAAATCGGGGGTGCTGCCGTGAGCGCGTGTGTTGGGCTTTTGCTAATTTTATTATTGCGATAATGTCGTATACCCGCCGACACAAAACGCTGAAAAAATCAGCCCGATCGGTACAGCAGAAAGTGGTTTTCCAGACACCCGAGAAATCGTGATGTCCGCGTTCCCAAATTTCTGGTCATTTTAGTTTTAAGTTAACTCCTCCTAGGAAACTGAATGAAGTCAGGCAAGTTGTATATCAATCGACTCGTCCAGTCGTGGTGCAGGTCTAGACAGAGCCCGATTTTTGAAACATCACTTCTATCGCGAGAAAACCCGCCACAAAGTTGCGTGAGAAAATGGCCGACGTTTCCCGCGCAAAGGGGGCGGAGTCGGCTGCTGATTGGCTGTTATTGGCGCGCACGCGTGTGTGTTTCTTTACGCGTGGTTTCTTTTTCTTTAGTTGGCCTTGTTTTTGGGAGAAACCGCAGCGAGTTGATTGCAAGTTGAAACCCGTTGAATTCAGTAAAAGCCCAAGCCTAAGCACAGCTTAGGCAATAACGCCAATTTAAACATAATCTACTATGAACCAGTTTTTCAGATTCACGCTTTCAATTATCCTGAATCGTAATAAATTGACGCGTTGTTATCCAACATAATAGCAATTGTCATGCCGAAAAAGAAGATCAATAAAGCCGTTGGACTGTCGGGAACCAAAAAGCAACGTCACAATAAAGCGAGCAAAAAGGAGCATGACAACAGGGACGAAACAACTCGAAAAAATGGAGTGACTGGAACGGTTGGTTATTGTTTGGCATTTGAATCAGAGGTCGCAATCGGGCCAGCCCGGCCCGAACCCCCAAATCTCCGGCCCGGCCCGAATTTTTGGGTCAGATTTAGATTAGATTAGCCGCCACCCCCCCCCCCCCCAGTACAGTGGCAGAGGTCGCAATCGGGCCGGCCCGAACCCCCAAATCTGCGGCCCGGCCCGAATTTTTTGGCTCAGATTTAGATTAGATTAGCCGCCTCCCCCCCAGTACAGTAGCAAAGGTCGCAATCGGGCCGGCCCGAACACCAAATCACCGGCCCGGCCCGAATTTTTTGGTTGAGATTTAGATTAGATTATATTAGCCCCCCCGCCCCCCTCCCCCCCAGTACAGTAGCCGAAAAAATTCGGGCCGGCCCGAACCCCCAAATCTCCGGCCCGGCCCGAATTTTTGGCTCAGATTTCGATTAGATCAGATTAGCCCCCCCCGTACAGTAGCAGAGGTCGCAATCGGGCCGACCCGACCTCGGGCCGGGGTGGCCCGGCCCGAACCCCCAAATCTCCGGCACGGCCCGAATTTTCGGCTCAGATTTAGATTACCGTAAACCTAAAATACAAGGGGGGGCTGTATTTTTTCACTGACCCCTTTTAGGGGGGCTGTATTTTTTGGGGGCTCTATTTTTGGGGGGCTGTATTTTTTCGCTGCCCAAAATCTCAAAAAATGTTCCCAAAAATGCCCCTCAAATGGAGTTCTGTCAGGGTGTTACTGGTCATTATTGAGTGTTTTTAGGTGCAGATCTTCCATAAAAGGCTTTACGTCATCATATACTCAACCACAAACGTTGTACATAATGTGTCGTATACAAGAACTTGACTTTACGACCCCCAAGCGGGGAATTCCAAGTTGGGGGGGGGGCTGTATTTTTGGGGTGGGGGGGCTCTATTTTTTCACTGACCCCGTTTAGGGGGGGGCTGTATTTTTGGGGGTGCTCTATTTGGGGGGGGCTCTATTTTAGGGAATACGGTATATTAGATAAGCCCCCGCCCCCCTCCCCCCTAGAGGTCCAGAGGTCGCAATCGGGCCGGCCCGACCTCGGGCCGGGCCGCGATTTTGGGCTTTTGGCTCGGGCCGGAGATTTGGAGGTTCGGGCCGGGCCGGGCCGGAGATTTGGGAGTTCGGGTCGGGCCGGAGATTTGGGGGGCTCGGGCCGGGCCGGGCCGGCCAAACCGGCCCGGCTCGAACCCCCAAATTTCCGGCCCGGCCCGAATTTTTGGCTCAGATTCAAATTAGATTAGCCCCCCCCCCTCCCCCGCAGTACAGTAGCAGAGGTCGCAATCGGGCCGGCCCGAACCCCCAAATCTCCGGCCCGGCCCGAATTTTTTGGTTGAGATTTAGATTACCGCACGAGAATCTTAACCAAAAAATTCGGGCCGGGCCGGAGATTTGGGGTTCGAGCCGGCCCGATTTTTTTCGGCTACTGTCCTGGGGGGAGGGGGGGCGGGGGGGGGCTAATATAATCTAATCTAAATCTCAACCAAAAAATACGGGCCGGGCCGGAGATTTGGGGTTCGAGCCGGCCCGAATTTTTTCGGCTACTGTACTGGGGGGGGCGGCTAATCTAATCTAAATCTGACCCAAAAATTCGGGCCGGGCCGGAGATTTGGGAGTTCGGGCCTGGCCGGGCCGATTGCGACCTCTTATTCAAATGCCAAACAATAACCAACCGTTCCATTCACTCCATTTTTTCGAGTTGTTTCGTCCCTGTTGTCGACCACCATTCCAGTCGTGCGATTGCCCTCCATTGCCTTTGTCGTCCCACTTTTGTTCAGTTTGTTCCGACGTTTCTGTTCTGTTTGGTGTCCGTCAGACCAACGCCTTGCTTTTTTTGGGCATGATCGACAATTATTATTATTATTCGCGTGTTAATCAATCAAGATTCAGAATTGTTGACAGCGTGAATCTGAAAACAGCATTTTATCAGCCTTTACGCTGCGCCCTCGATCAGTTGAAAACAGTGTAGTTCCTGTGGGGGACGGGGGGGGGGACGTCTGTTCCCCCTCCATGCTAAATGGGCTTTTACTCAATTCAACGAGGTTTCAACTTGCAATCAACTCGCTGCTGTTTCTCCCAAAACAAGGCCAACTAAAGAAAAAGAAACCACGTGTAAAGAAACACACACGCGCGCGCGCCAACAACAGCCAATCAGCAGCCGACACCGCCCCCTTTGCGCGGGAAATGTCGGCCATTTTCTCACGCAACTTTGTGGCGAGTTTTCTCGCGATAGAAGCGATGTTTCAAAAATCTGGCTCTACCTAATGATGTACCACAACGAACCGAGTCGATTGATATATAACTTGCCTTACTTCGTTAAGTTTCCTAGGAGGAGATAACTAAAAACTAAAATGACGCATTTTTTGGGAACGCGGACATCACTCTTTCTCGGGTGTCTGGAAAACCACTTTCTGCTGCACCGATCGGGCTGATTTTTTCAGCGTTTTGTGTCGGCGGGTATACGACATTATCGCAATAATAAAATTGGCAAAAGCCCAACACACGCGCTCACGCCAGCACCCCCGATTTTAACACTACAGGTATAGCAAAATTTCCGATAATCTGACCTGCTGATGTTTCATTCCGCGTTGCGAATTTTTTTTTTCCCACACAAACACTATTGAATACGTAAGCTATCTTGTGAATATGTCGCCAATAAGCTAATGCCACGATGTCTTCTTTGTTTTGCTGTTGCCTAATTCCGGTGCTATACTCACGTATAGACCCTGATTTACATTGAAACGCACAATTGCAGCTTACTCATTCTTCCCCTGATGAGGAATCCAATAAAAGTACAAAATGATAAAAAAGCTAAAATACATAAAGAACCAACTGATAAGGTACCGTGCCCAACCTCCATTCGTACTGATGTCCTAGTTTGATGTGTTTCTCAAGGTCGTCAATCGGGAACAATCCCACACAAAATTCGCATTCTTCGTAAATCAGCTCCTGGTCTGAGTCGACACGAGAGACGATGCGCTCGTGCCTCGTGCCAGAACCGAAGCTGCTCAAATTGCGATTTCGCATTTTTTTATCTGAAATGCTCATTTCTGTTTCATTTTCGCAAAACAGACTAAGCCAAGCACACAAACCGTCAAGTACAATGACAAAGTAAGGCCGGTTAGGCACGGTAAGCAAGCCACCGGTCACACCAATGATGAATAAGGTAACCGCACAGAAAATTGAGTTTCGTGTCTTTATCAGGTGTGCACAATGTGGAATGTATGTATAGTCCCGCCACGAGCTCATGAGACGACTTTTTTAAAGCTTGCTTGGCCGGATTCAAAAATGCTCTGGTTACACGTTTTCGTAAACAAAAGAAATATTGGGCTGAGAGACATGATGACAACTTCCAGCTGGCTGACCTCAAATTGTTGCGTGCTTACGCGAACAGCAACGCTGCTCAACACATGTTCTGGGAATCAAAAGGGAATTTACGCACCGATGTGGAGAGCGTGTTTTTTCAAAAAATACGTGTGTTTCTCTTTCTTTCATTTCCGAAATATGTGGAACCGGAACATTATTGGATCCGCACAAGCCAACTTCAAAAAATTCGTCTCGTGAGCTCGTGGTAGGACTATACAGTGTGAAAACAACAACAAAGTTTCAACAACAATCATGAAAATTAATCAATCAGATTTGTACATCACACAGCTTTCAAAAAATTATCTCGTCACAAAATAACCAAGCCAATCATTTCTTTCTGGCCGACTGTACTTCAGTTCCGTCCAACATGCGATTTTCGAGCAATGCCCTGGCACGTTCACTGAATTCCACACGTTCAAAATCACGCGGTTGACCGTACCAGCGGTAAAATACGAACACCTGAATCGAGAAAATGTTTGGGGTGAGAAATTGATCGATTGTTGATCGAATGTGTTTATTGGTTGGTCAGCAAAACTTCATGAAACAACATTGGCCTTGGGAAGGTCGCCTACGATATAATGAGCACCAGTGCAAGTGAAACGGTGTTTCAATAAGCGTCTGGCGAGTTCTGATACAAGTCAAGCCTTTCATCGTCTTTCACAAGCCAATATTTTTGTTATTTGTTTCGAGACGGAATAAGCCGACGTGCCAATAGGCAATAGCAAACATTCGAAGGTCAACCTTCTATGAAAGATCGGCGCACGATATTTTACGTCGAGAGCACAGGTGGGGGTTTCACATTATATGCTCAGGACACATGTTGAGAGGCAACAATAAAAAAATTCAATGTTGACCACCCACCATCACCCACGGTTTCACGGAGCACCATTTGTTCGGATCTGACTCATCCGAAGCAATCAAGCCGGGCAGATCGCTGATAACGTAGAATTTGTGACGGAACAGATCCGGGCAGGACATGTTGCGCTCGGTGATCTGCTGGATCTGGACACGATAGAATGCTTTGTTGATAATGATTTGAAACAAATAGTTGAGGTATCCAGTATACTTATTTGGCATTATCATCACACTACAACGGTGTTACACTTAGGCTAACGGGTCAGGCATCTGATTCGCAATCTCAATACCCACCACGCAAAAAGTCCTATGAGAAAGGCAGATCTCGCCAAGTTAAGTTCGATTTTATTCTGAGCCACGATTTCCGTATTCCTCCTACACCCTTCCCCTCCCGCAACTGACCACGTGCGTTGGCAACGGCGTTCGCATTTCAGCAGCGGCGTCAATCGCCTCCTTGCACACCGCCTTCATGTGGCCAGAAGCTCGACGTTGTTTCAAACATTCGATGCGATCGCCCGGCGTGACACGGTAGAAGAACTTGTCTTTGTGCAGACGGACGTTGTGCCTGCGATATTGGTGTACCATACATACATTATTAGAATTACATTTATTCGCCGAGGTAAAAATTACACCATAATGTTTTCTGGCATTAATATACCTTTTTAGAACGTATGTATATTACATTTTATTGATGACAAAAACAGGACGCGAATTACTACCGAAAGACAGCCAGGACGAAAATCATTCTTGGTTTAAGTATCAGCACGCCAAGGTATAGTAAATTTCTAATTTCGTTGCCTCATACACTTTTACAGACGCAGGGAAACTGCGGTTCGAAGTCGAGGCAGGCAACAAGCTCAACACACAGTCAACAAGCCACGCAGCTGGCTCGTGTGTTTTTCGAATGTTTCAGTCACACAAGCTGTGTGTGTCAGCTGCGTGGCTTGTTGACTGTGTGTTGAGCTTGTTGCCTGCTCAGACTTCGAACGGGAGTTTCCCTGCGTCTGACGAATGCATGAGGCAACGAAATTAGAAACTGCCTAGAGCGTACAAAAACAAAAACCTCTCCTCCTCACCACACTCCTCCATCATCTTTCAACAAATGCCTGTCCGTCCAATAGAAACGTTGTGTTGGGTCATCGCTGTGTATGTGGAACAGGAATCCTGCAAAAAAGACAACAGCTGTAACACGCAAATTTAAAAAGAGAAAATTAATGAACGGGAACCTTTCGATTCATCCGTCGGCACTGTGTTTGGTATGACGCTCGACACTGGCACTTTGCCCTCCAGCGCTTGTAGCATCTAGAAATTCATCGACCTAATAGGGACATAAACAACAAATAACATCATTGTTTGGCCAATAGTACTGTCGTCGAATCAAGTCGTTCAACGTTGTCGTTAAATCAAGCAATAATAAATGAGGCCCAAATGAGGGTGATATTTTCGAAACGGTGTAAAGGTGAGTTGGGTGTAAAGGTCGGTGTAAGCTCAATCGAAAGCTTGGTCGGTGTCAACTCGGTGTAAACATGAAACATTGCCTGCTGTTAACGTGGAATGTTTCATGTTTACACCGAGCTGACACCGACCGAGCTTTCGACCGAGCTTACACCGACCTTTACACAGTTTCGAAAATGCCACCCTGAGAGCGAGAAATAATACATGTGATATGACGACGACTTGATTTGACAACAGCCCATTCTTTCATGGTTGCTTTCGTTTTGGTAAAGGCACGACATTTTTTGTCCATCCAGTCGAAAACAATGAAACTTCGTTGTTCCACTGTGAAAAAAGCTGCTTGTCAGGGTTTCAATCGTCAACCTAGTGATTCCACAGTAAAAACATCGAAATCGAAACACGAAGCCCAACCTGATAAAGGGCAATGCCGGGATTGATCTCCTTCATACACAACCACGTCAAGCCGACTATCGTAGGGTCGGGTCGCAGTCTGCAATACTGTGATGTTTCACACAAGAACGACCTTGATGTACAAGGGTTACGCAAATGCTGTTGCTTTAACTGCTGCGAGCTGGTAATAAAAACAAACAACCAAAAAAACACCATAAAATCTATGAGACTCAATATCTAGCACCTGACTGAAGTCTGGAACTCAGCACGCATTGCTTCCTCGTTGTGCAGTTGCAACATTCTGGCATCGGGTAGAAACGGACCGTTCATTGAGTTGTTGTTGACGTTGGTGTCACGCGCCAGCAGCCTGCAATTTGCATCGTAACTGCAGCACCAAATTGTAAGAACTTATCATATGGGTTAGCCCAGAACCTTGGGCTCGAGTCTGATTTTCGTGTGGATACTCCTGTTCTCGAGTAATGGCGGCCGACACCACTCGAGCGTAGTGCAACGATCGCAAGCGAAAGACATTCAACGCTGGGACGTCGCCGTAGTTTACAGCATAAACAGAACCAAATCAACCAAAAACAACACACACACAACAACAATTATGCCCCGCCCCAACCTGTCCATTGGTTCACCAACAGTGCTCAGCCCGGTCATTTTCGTCGGGTCAACCATCGTGAACAAGTCCTCGTCCTCCAGACGTGCGTCATAGCCGTACTCGAATGCTTGACTGCTGCTGCAACGGTAGTATTTGGTCAATTTTATGGAGCTTTTGACTTTCCTCACGATCACACTGAAAACGGTGATGTTCTCGATTACTCAAAGGATGTCCGCTAAACTTACTCTAATCGAAACATTATTGTTATGACCTATAGAACTACAAAATACTGTAAATTCAACTCAATATTCACCGTCAGGGCTACCAAATTCAATACAGCCATTTTCGATCACAATCAATCAATGCTTCCCACTTACCTTTCCGCATTGGAGTCTTCCCCCTCCACCGGCGAGTCAGCCAAATGTCGAATACCCCCGCCTTCCAGTCTCTTGGCCCGAATCATTGCGTAATCAGGCACACGACGTCGAATCATGTGATTGATCTGGCAAAGGGTTCCTGAGGCATATTGTACTGTTGAAATGGGTTTAACGTTTTGTGTGTGAACAACGCTCGATTCAAATTTTTTATCTCCGCAACCGATCTTTGATTGTTTTGTTTACTGTTTCGCTTATTCGTACGGGCAAAGCAATCCAACATGGAATCAACGGCAAGCGAGTAGCTAATATTATGCAACAACTGAAATACTTAGGGCTCCGATTAACCCGTGCATTTTGAGACGACGAGCATAGTTTGCGTGACCCAAGAAGCCCTCAAGTCATTCACCGACAAACAATCACAACAACCAAACCAACCACATCTCTCAGCTTCTCCTTGGGCAGGTCTCCAATGTCCAGCCTCTGTCGAAGCGCAGCATCAGTGGTCAAATCAGCCAACAGCTCGGCGCGATCCATACCTTCTTTCAGCCGTTCAATGACGTACGACTGTGTGAATCATACAAGTAACATCTCTCGAAATATGTAAACGAATAAGTGCACTCAAAGGCACCTACCTTCAGAACCTCCGATGTTTTCGTATAGTGCGGCAGATTGTGCGGCTTCTTCTTGCCTTTTCCCGGTATGTATTCTCTGCAACGTAAGTCACCCATAAACTTACTGCATGTTTCGCACGAAAACAGTGGTCGATAATAAATTCAGTGACCAGATCGAATCTGCTCACACTTTTTTGATAGAAGGTGTCACTAGGTTCGACCCCCCGAAAAGCTGTCTTTTGAGCCGGTTGAAACTGTTGGCCTCAACAAACCTAAAAACATCCGCAATTCAAAAGTCACGTGACGATGGCTGATCCGATCACCAAGTTTCATTCCACTCTGTGTGTGAAGCGGCAAAATGAATCCGTTCCCAAATACAACAATAATCAACGTCCAACGCCCACCAACCGCACAGCACCCGGTACTCTTGCCCCAATGCCCATCCTGGTGTACACACGTGGTTTGCCAATCCATTTATAGAACACCATCGCCATGTCGAATTGAATCGGGAATGACAGACGATCATTGCACCGTGACGTTGACGCTTTACGACCGCGCATTGATGCCGACTAAAGTATTGACATCAAAATCAGCGGTAGGGTTCTGTTCCCATTTTCATATTTCCATTGCTAAAATGGGTCAACAAACATCTTAACATCGCTGTACAACCTACTTGTGCCGATTACGCCGATACGTACAAACATATCAACAGAATAGCGACATAAACGTGAGCACTTGCCATCTGATCCCAGTATGAGGTGCGCGTTGTGAAGTACATTCGAAGTTTCATCATGTCCGGACAAGCACGTGGAAAATGCGCTTTCACTTGGATCTGAAATCGTACATCAATAAGGTTGAAGTGCCGTAAGTGTGATCGTGAGATTCACAGTGCCACAGTGTCTAGCATTTTTTTCTTTTTTTAGGCTAATTGATCGGTTTTCGTTGGCGCAGGAACGGTAATGAATCTCACGGAAAGGCCAGCAGTTCTCACGTGAAACATTAAGCGTCGCAAGACAAGTTTCAACAAAAGATTAGGCAATAATATGGAAAAAATGAAAACGACCCAACCACCAACCAAATGCGTGTATTGTTGACTGGTCACATCAGTGTCTTGGCCATAAATGTTCCGCAATCTACAAACCCATGAACCGTTGGGCGTTTGTTCGTAACACATCAGCCAGCCTTTGATCAGGAAGACTTGGCCTTGAAAATCGATAACAAATTAGTGATTTCTAGTTTTCTTATCAGCTTTTACAGCAACATGATCAAGACTCGGCCTTCAATCAAGGGATATTCGCTATACAGAGCAGCAAGAAGTGCAGGAGCAGCAGAATGCGACCAAGCATTCCGTCAACATCACACAAAGAGTTGCATTATGATCATCAAAAATGTCACCAATATTTTCCAATAAATGTCTCCAATTCCAAACCTCCATCATCCGAGTTGACCTCCGCCTCCCAGTGCACTTTGCGATCGATGTCACGTCGCGCCGCATTCAAATCGAAAATGAATGCCTTTGAACGATCGCTTGGCACTTGCTTGGGAATCTGGAAGTGGGAAAAGAAATCACTATGTATTTGGAAAATAATTGTTGTCGTTGATGGTGTCAAATCAATATCGCTACGTATATAAGTACGGTGCTTATTCGCTACGTATGAACCATGACAATGTTTCACATGTTTTGTTTGTAAAAACACAAATTATTGGCTGACCAATCAATCACAAGTCGTTCGTGAAGTCAAATCAAACTCATCAACAGACGCAATTATGAACAGCTTCTCCAATTATGTACCTCATTAGTGCATAAGTACGGTCTGGTCATGGCAGCATGCATGTAGTGAATGGCAATGTCTGGATTTACGTTGTCCAGCAACAGCCACGTGACGTTGTTCGTATCAGCGTGCACTTCTTCGGGACCGAGGATTCTGCCAGTTGTTGTAGTTGGAATTTATGACAGAATTTACGTGTACGTGCTTTGTGTAATTACCTATCGATAAACGCTACCATCCACACAGTTCAAAACCGAGCACGTGAATGGTGTTTGGCGCAGCCGAATCAGAACACAGATACGTCCGCAACTGCGGTGATCATCAAGAATCTTGTAAGAACCAACTTATCGGGCGGTGGCGCACGTTTCCACTGCATGATAGCGTCATAGTAGACTTCCTGCGATGCGAACGGTGCGTTGAGTTGTGCAGCACACGTGACATCATCCGACCCGCGACCGAACAGATGGAAACCGTACTTGACCTTGTTTTTCTTCGACATTTTCTGGAACACATCCGAACTCGGGTCGGCGATCAATTTGGCGCGGACCAACAGACCGAAGATCGACTGGCCTGAAAGAGAAACATCTTATATTTTCACAGACTTTTATATGCTTCGATGAACCTCGATAACAGACCAGAAATATGGATAAGATGTTTCGAAAACAATTAATAATGACACTTCAAATCGACCGCATCAATGTCACCAGGTCCCTAGGATGGAAAAGAAGATTGCCTTGACCACGTAGCATTCCCAGAATGTTTCGCGTGACTCATGCAATTCAGTGACAGGGAACCCCAATTAACCAACTTCTGTTTCTCTCTAGCTCATCATATTTCACGGCTGTGAAAAATTCACTTGGTGGCTTCTTTTTCATTGGCTGCCATTCCAACCTGAAATTCAAAAAATGTGCCATGAAAAATGGCGAAAACTTTTTCCGACAGGGAAGTTTTAAAAAATGAGCAAAGCAAACTAACCCCTGATCCTTCAGCAATCTGAGTTCTCTTCTCCGATCTCTTTTCTTGGCCGCTTCAGTGTGCGCATCATTCGTTTTCTTCTGCAGAGTCTTCTTCTTCTCAACTTCCGTCACCACAATGCTGTTGACCTGGGTGTTTGAAGAATTTTCTCACTTTTATCTTTCTTCGTTGCAGAAGCAGCCTAAATAACAAAACAACCAAAACCAACGTAGGCGCGCAGTCTCTCTTCAGTACTATCTTGCAAAGAATACTTTTCCCGGAGTGCCTGATTTGTGTTCAGTTCTTCGAGAATTTGGTCCACGGTCTTACCTGAAGAACTGATCGTTACAGTAGCTAAAATGGGTTAGAATACAAATACAGTAGAATCTTGGTTATCACCCTCTCTCAGTTGTTTCCGCACAAACGTTTCGCAAACGTCATCTGAATCAGCAGTACATGACTTGCTAAAAGAAAAATATAGAACCAATTTAAACAAAGAGAGGCAAAGAAATACGTAAGATCACATTAGAACGATCCTGGAACAAAGCACAAGCCAATGTGCACCTGCCTGGCCAAGTACGCGGCTTCGTAATTGATCAGAGCGGACGCACCAGCTGTCTTCCTGATCTTGTTCAGAGCACGAGGTTCACCAACCCACAGCCAGAAAATCATGGCCACTTCGAAGTCAACCGCCAAATGTTGCAGAAAACGACGGCTTTTATTTCGTTTGACCTCTTCGCGGTGTTTCTTCATCTGAATAACATATAAATACAATACATGATTGTTGTGAAAGTTGTGCCACGCGTTGCCATGTAAACAGCAAAATATACTTGCAACGTTTCGCCAGCTTTAAGCTGGCTTCTTCAGGCATAGAAGCCCGCTTAAAGCTGGCAAAACGTTGCAGATAAATTGCTGTTTATGTGGTAACGCGTGGCACAATTTTACAACAATCAGGTATTGATATCAAACTGATCACAACAAAAAAGAGAACATTGCGCACTTCAAACATTTATAATAACGTTCATCTGATTTGTCGGAATATTCCACACGTAGGGTGACACTTTCGAAACGGTGTAAGGGTCAGTGGAAAGCTCGGTGTGAGAAAGTTCGGCATAAGGTTAAAACAATGCTCGCTGAGCAAGCAGCAGACGCGCGTTTCTCAACAAAAGGTCAACTTTGACAGTCTGCTGTGCAAGCGTAAATCGTTGGTTTGCAATATTGTTTGTTTGGGCTAGTTGCATAGATTTTTTAAATGATATGATGAACATCGTAAGCTTTTATGGAGCCGTTTTGGTTTCGTGCTGCGGTCAGTGAGCGACGTCAATTTTTTGGCACCGCCGTCAACGAATGCACAATTTCTCAATAGCCTTACGGCGAAACGTCAGGTGGCTTAGAAACGTTCTTTCAAACGTTCGTGCAATCAGCTTAAATGAACCAGATTGCAAACAAACAATTTACGCTTGCACAGCAGGCCGTCAAAGCTGACCTTTCGTCCAGAAACGCGCGTCTGCTGCTTGGTCAGCGTTCAATGTTTCAAGCTTAAGACGCCCCCTTAAACTTTCTCACACCGAGCTTGCCACCGACCTTTACACCCAACTAACCTTCCGTTTTGAAAATGCAACCCATAATCCCTGATTAATCAAGGTGGTAAAGCTATTGCAAACCTCAGCCCAGTAATTTTCGCGTGTTGTCAAATAGAACGACCATTTCAGTAGATCCGGACAGTCGCGCACAAGATACAGACGGTTCCAGAACTGAAGCCATCAAATGTTTCACCAACAACGTGAGATGGTGCTTGCTTGTTTGTCATTCCAATGCCCAAAGAAAATCGGTTGCACAAAACAAGCACAGTTTTCAATCAACAAACCACATGCGTATAATCCATTTTCTTATTATCCTCAAAGGCGAATTGCAATCTGTACCAAAAATGCTTCAATGAGCCATTGCGTAGGATTTTTACAGCATTACCGTGAGAACGCAGCTTTTGCTTGGTGCCTGAAAAATGGCAAAACGAACATAAAGTACATGAAAATAACACAAGCATGAAAATTTCAAGTTCCACGGACGAAACCACGTTACTTTTACGAACCCACGCTATCGGCCATCACCGTGCGTTCCCAGTTCCAGTTCACTTCGTTGTGCGTTCGTCGCGCTTCGGCCAGATCGAACATGAAACCCTTAGATTCGTCATCCGGTGGCATGGTGGGAATCTGAAATTCTGTTACTATTGTTTGTTCATAGTTGCAACTGCGTGTATCATTTTACGATCATTGCGCAATTCTGTTCTTTAGGTTGACCGATGCGTACAAAGTCAAAATTGGTGTTCGCCAACGTCAGACTTCCCCGCACGGATCGGGTAGATCTTACCTGGTCTTCCGACTTCTTGAACATGTTTTGATGACTATTCTTATCAAAAGGCTGACACGACTATTACAAGTCGCACAAAATGTGATAACTTTCGAGAAATTACTGCCTGATGTGGTAACAAGCTCAAAACAAACCCCCTCTCTCGTCAGCTACCTGTGTGCTTATCAGATACTTTTTCTCCTTTGTGTTCTGCAAGTAGGCCATCAGATAATCACTAGCGATCTTGTAATTCATGTGCTTCAAAGGCAACCACACAACACCGGGTTCACTCGACCGCTGCACCTCGTTTGGTTGCAGCAATCTGAAGTTTAGACATAGATTGAGCAAAGATATTTTCATTAGGTGCTTTGTTTGTCTCAGTACGTCAGTCTAGACGACATTGTCGGTTTCAAGTAACGTGCATCGTTACGCATACACAAACATGTATGGTATATCAAGCTCGATAATTAAATCGGAACTGTCTTGGTCACATGACCTCCGTGATGTTAGAAATATTATAAAAGAAATCTACAGGTGCCCCCCCCCACATTTTCACCAGCGTAGAGGTTGTTCATATTCAGTACGGAACAACTTTTACGCTGGTCAAAATTGTGACCTTCGTAAATTCGAAATACCATGAAAAAAGTCGCCTGCCCCGGATCCAATCCACAAATCTCATCTAGTTTCTGATCATTTGTTGTGAAAATCTACCAATCAGGCACCTTCTGACATGTGCCAGCCTGTGCTGTTCCATTTTGGCCGCGTATTCGTGTGGCGATACAAACTCGTCCTCCCGGCCGATCAACTGAATGATTCGCGTGCGCACATTTGACCCGTCCATCCAGAATCGACTTTGACGATCCAACAGCTCATTCTCCTCGTACGTGTAATTCACTACAAGTCAGGCACGACGTTCTTTATGTTGGGTGGTTGATGCCATTCTAGAAGGCCCAAGCTCAACTGAAACAGCAGTGTCAATCCAAAATTTGCCAGAAAAACGAGTCGATCAATAGCGAAACATCCTACTTGCTTTTGTGATGAATATTCCTAGGGATATTCTGGTCCCCGATTTAGGGCTGCGATACCCGTATCTATTCACCATAAAGAGGGCAGTTCACGTCACACAAACCCCAAACCTTGAAGGTTTTTTTGTAACAAACGATGATGTTTTCTCAATGTGAGAATAAACTTAAAACCGCCAAATGGGCCCCTGACTGACCGTTGTCCCCTTTGGGCAGCTTGTCAAATCGCCTCGCATTATTCAAACTGGCGTATTGTCTCCACGGCGTTGTGCGTGATGACACGCGACGGCTGCCTGTCGTTCGTTTCGCTCGTGTTTCACCATCGTCCGACCAATCTCCGTCCGATTCGTTTGAGACACCTATTTTGGCGCATTCAATTTGATTGTAGTTTGCGGCGCTTTGTGCATTAAAGATTTACTGAAGGCTCTAACACTCACAAGGGTCATCTGGCCGAGCCATATCTAATCCGACCAAGTTTGATAACCAGGCAAACTCCGTCAACGTACCGGCATCCTCATAGTCACTATCACCATCATTGTTGTCAATATCACTGCCCTGGTCCTGGTCTCGAACGCGTTTCAGTCGAATTACCGGTTCCCGGTCTGCTGCCGAATTGGCCGACGTCACCGATGGCGTTGGTCGTTGTCTGAGTCGAGCTGAACTGCGCCGACTTCGATTTGATTCAGGATCGAGACCGGAGCCCTCGCCGGATGGCAATAGCACACTGACGTCAGGTTTGGTCTCGATTTCGAACGGTATTTCCGAGCTTTCTGGTGATACCTGAACAGTAACTGTTTTGTTTCGATCAGTTTTCCAGAGAAAATAGCACGAAGCTTCAAGAAGATACTTGACCATTTGCTTCGATTTTCGTTTCCGACTGCGTTGAGCGGCAACATTGGCCAACGGTTCGTTATCTGAGTCAAAATCTCCTCCTTCACCAACTTCACCAACATCACCACCAGCGTCGGAATCTGACGCGAAACCACTTGCCTGCAGCTCATCATCTGGAAAAAATCGAAAGCAGGTCTGTTCCAAAGCTTGTTCTTGACCATAAAAGTCCGCAAGAAGTCTAACCGTGATGATCAGGATCGCATTTTTCAGCAATAGTTCTTCTTGCCGTCTGGCTCTGTCTGTTGAGTCTGGGTGGCTCGGTGGGTGACACACAACGCGAGTCAAGCACGTCAACGCGAATGCCCATTGCCGATGTCGACGCTTCTTGACCATTGTTGGTCTGAGGAACGTTTTGTGCGATAAACGAGAACGCTAATGCAGGCTAAGTGCAGCCTGAACCCGGACCAACATTCCTTTCCAGTTTGTTCGTAATATCACTGCCTTCCATCCACGACAATCATTTCTCCTCAAAGACTAACAACCAGCAAAACCAGGCCAACCTGACTGCCACCAAGCGGACGAACTTTGGCGAATCGAAACGGATCAAAATCATCAGCTTCAAAATAGACCTTGCTGTCCAGCTGTGACACAGCAAAGATTCGCCGCACCTTGCTCAATTTACCGCCGAGCGTGCTGAAAAGTGAAAACCAGAGTGCCTTTCGAAAACTCGGTCTTGCTGACCCAAACCCACCTCTGGTAATAAACAACGGAACAATTTTTTTAATAAAGCCTGATAAAGAACCAACTTCCACTCGTACGCATGTCCAAGTTTGATGTGTTTTTCAAGGTCATCCAAGCCGAACAATCCATTGCAGAATTCACACTCTTCGTAAATGTGCTCTGAATCGTCCACTTTTTGCCAAACACCTTTGGCCGGGGAGCCAAACTCGATACAAGGCATGCTGCGACGACCTTGTTGCCAATCAGCAACTGCAACCACTTTATTTTCGGTCCAAAAAACGGACCCGGTTCTTTTCCATCTGCAACTACATGCCACTCACTGTAGTGGCGGGGGGATTGGGGATTCCCCTCAAAGGGGCATCTATCTCGAGTAGGGTTAGAGAGATGTCGGGTGTCGGGTGCCAAAAAAGTGCGGGTGTCGGGTACCCCCAGATGTCGGGTGTCGGGTTTTTTGGGACCCGACATCCGACACTTACGGTTCAAAACATCAGTTTTGTTGAGATAAGAATTTTGAGAGAAAATTTTCTTGGAACCAAATGTTTCCGAAGACGAAGAATGTAACATTTTGGTGTTTACTTCGTGTGAAAATACTTGAATTCAGTAACTTGAGCCAAAAAATGCACTAATGATGCAAATGAGCAAAAATTTGCCTCAGGTGTCGGGTGGGGTGTCGGTTTTTTTTCAAAAACTAGATGTCGGGTGTCGGGTTTTTTGCAACTGTCGGGTGTCGGCTTTTTTCTCAGATGTCGGGTGTCGGGTCGTGCTTGTGCTTCCAGATGTCGGGTGTCGGGTACCCAGTGTCAGTGTAGTTCCTGGTCCGGAGGGGGAGATAGCGGACCCCCCGTTTTTTTCGGAGGGGGAGATAGCGTACCCCCGAGGGGGGAGGGGGGAGGCCCAAATTCGGGAAAAAGTCACTTTTTGAGATAGAAAATTTGACCTATTTTTGCCCCTTTTTGGAAAAAATTCTTCATAAAAAGGGTATTTTGGCGACTTTTGAGAACTTTTGGGAACAGACGTACCTACCTGGGGGGAAGGGGGGAAGTCCCAATTTGGGGGGGACGGAAAAAAGTCATTTTTTGAGGTCGAAAAATTGGACTATTTTTGCCTTCTTTTGCGAAAAATCCCCTATAAAAAGGGTATTTTGGCGTTTTTTGGAGGTTTCACCTGAAGTTTACCTATTTTTGGCCTAAAAATGCCCATTTTAGGCCTAAATTTGCCCATTTTAGGAAAAAATTGGGGGAGCAGACGTACCCGGAGGGGGAACAGTGGGGCAGGCGTACCTCGGAGGGGGAACAGACGTACCCGAGGGGGGTCCCCCCTCCCCCCCCCAGGAACTACACTGGGGGGGAAGGGTAGGTACCTTGCAACCACCCAGGAGGGTACCTTGCAACCATAAATTTATGGTTTTTATATGCAAAAATGGGTGTTTTTCGACCTCAAAACCCCAAAAACCTCCATATAATAGCTATTTTGGGCAAATTTTCGGCCAAAATGCAAAAAAGTACCATTTTTCGGCCAATTTTGCAGAAAAAAAGCATGCAAAAAACACCCTTTTTTCGGACCCCAGGGGTACCTTGCAACCTTCTAGAGGCTGGGTAGGGGGTACCTTGCAACCATCTGGATCCATCCCCCCCCCAAGGGTACCTTGCAACCAGAGGTCGCAATCGGGCCGGGTTTGGCCGGCCCGGCCCGGCCCGAGCCCCCAAATCTCCGGCCCGGCCCGGCCCGGCCCGACCCGTACCCCCAAATCTCCGGCCCGGCCCGGCCCGAACCCCCAAATCTCCGGCCCGGCCCGGCCCGGCCCGGCCCGAATTTTTGGCTCAGATTTTAACCCAATTTTTGTCAAAATTTTTGCGATTTTTGAATCAATGTTTTTGTTGAAATTTCATTGTTTTCCATGAAAAAGTCGCCAGATAGACAATACCAATGGGCAATGGTGTTGGTGTGGCTGGGGGGTCCCCCGCCCCCCTAGGTACAGTAGGTAGATGACGCGCCATCCTGGTACAGTAGGTAGATCGCCGCCCCCCGGCTGGTACAGTAGGTTGCTATTGTTGGCTCAAAATGGTATAAAATCCATATTTTTCATTCCAAATAATCGAAAAATTTTGAGGGTTTTAGAGTACATTTTCATCTAAACTTGGACATAAAAAATTTTGTTCCCCCCTAGCTCGGCCGGTCGGTACAGTAGGTAGGTTGATTTCAGGCCTTTCTGGTGGTACAGTAGGTTGATTGCACGCCTGGGTAGCCACACGACTGGACAATACTGATCACTTACTTGCTGAATCCGTCCGAAATTTTAGTATCTTGGACAAAAAACACCCTACTTTTTCAGTAAAATAAGTCACTTCAGAAGCTTCGGGCCGGGGTGCCCGGCCCGGCCCGGCCCGACCCTCCAAATCTCCGGCCCGGCCCGGCCCGGCCCGAGCCAAAAGCCCAAAATCGCGGCCCGGCCCGGCCCGGCCCGGCCCGAGGTCGGGCCGGCCCGATTGCGACCTCTGCTTGCAACCATCTGCATGAATTTCACGTTTTCTTTTGTTGGATACAACTGTTTTTAGTTTTATTGAGATTGATGTCCATACGTTCTTAGCTCACCTTACCTACATATCACGGGTTACCATAACTCACCGGTGGCTACCGTATGGAAACTGACAATTTAGTGGTTACCATGAGATGGGAACCATATTGCATACTATAATCAACCTTTTATCAGTCATCAGTTCAGAACCACGAAACAGTGAAGTATGACAAAGAAGAAAATGAAACCAATTAATTACCACACCGTTGAATGTATGAATACAGTACATCCGTTGCCGGAATAGGTGCACACCAAGACATAAAAGTGGCATTACCATTTCTATTAGACCGTCTATGTATCACCAATCAAGATATGCGAAACACTGAATAAATTGTAACAACTAAAGTTATGGCGGCAAAGAATTAGCTGGAATTAACCCGTGATTATTACGTGCGGTTAAGGTAACGAGTATAACTACTCCCAAAGTTGGACAAAGGTAAGTTCACCACGGCATCAATGCCCTGGAGACAAGTTTTGAGCAAGATCGCGTCATGAGACAATTGTACCGTTCCCTTTATCTTGCCGTAGTCGTAATCGTAAATCGGCACCTTCAATGTCCATACAATCAGTGTTATAGATTAAGGCAGCCTGAGCGTGAGCCCTGGACCCAGCGTAACCCTGAAGGCGAAGTGTGCGTGATGTGCATGCACATGCACTAGCAGATCCAGGGGGCACAGGGGCCTAGCTCCCCTTTGGTCAAAGTGGCTCTGAAGGAGGCCACCATTTCGGAGAAAAGAAAATTCAAAAAATCGCGCGCTTCGCGCGTCAGACACACTTTATCACTGAGCTGTCACGAGTGCAAAAAGTGCAAAAATCGCGTGCTACGCGCGCGTGCACATAGTATGATATTTGGCTTAAAGTCACCCAATTGTAAACAAGCACTAGATAAAAACCATTTTTGAAAAATAAGACAAGTACTGGATACAAATGACTTTTGGGATTTGGAACCCCTTTGCCGAAAGCTGGATCCGCCACTCTATCCATGCGAAATATGTATATGGAAATTGAAACATTTTGCGGGTTACGGTAGGTAGATCGCATGCTGCCGTAGCTTGCGTTTATGTTTCGTACAGAATATGTTATGTAGCAATTGTATTTGGTCCAGCCCCTACGCGGCAACTACTGTATTGTGTGACCTCGAGTTGACCTCTTCTTTTGATCAGCGATCGTTGATGTTGGTGGCCTGAAAAAGTGAGTCACATCTATAAACTTTAGATTATCGTTTGGGATTTCAGTACATATGTATCTCTATTTTCTTAAGCAAATTATTTATGAAACCTCGTTTCACCTTTCCTTTACGAATCAGGCACCGATGTTTTCTGAAAGATTTCTATCTCCTCTACTCGATTTGTCGATTTGATCTTTTTCATAGGTTAATTGATGTTACAGTTCTAGTGGAGAAAGTACATCTCATTTCTGCAATCTCATTTCAGACCGCGGGGCCCGGGGCTTTTAGGGTCCCGACCACGGGGCCTGGAGCCCGGGGCTTTTAGGGTCCCGACCACGGGGCCTGGGGCCCGGGGCTTTTAGGGTCCCGACCACGGGGCCTGGGGACCGGGGCTTTTAGGGTCCCGACCACGGGGCCCGGGGCTTCTAAGAGTCCCGACCACGGGGCCTGGGGCTTTTAGGGTCCCGACCACGGGGCCTGGGGCTTTTAGGGTCCAAAGACAGGACCCCGGGGTTTTTAGGGTATCGACGAAAGCACCCGGGTCTTTCACCCCGGGGCCTTTAGGGCCGAGGCCCCAGACCCCGGGGCTTTTAGGGACGGGGCCTGTGATTTTGAGGCTTTTAGGGTTGGGGCCCTGGGGCCTGGGGCCCGGGGCTTTTAGGGCCACTCCCCCAGCCCATGTCAAAGTCCATGAGAAGTTCATGTCCTTTCTATTCGCTTTGAATACAGGCCACGTTCGAAATCGGGCTCGTGTTGGTGTATTTCGCCTTTACATACCTAAAGGCAATCTTGCCGCTGGATGTCACCGCCGCGAAATCTACAGTATACCAGAGGCAGAGATGTTCCACCGCTTTTCGACTTAGACATGAAGCGATATTCACGTAGTATGTTTCAGGCTGCTTTTCAGCCACGCGGCTGAGCTGAGTGCTCTATACTGAGCTCTGAAGAGGTACAATTTTACAACACAGGGAATTTTTCTTTGGTCCACAGTTTGAGATAGAGTTGCTCCACTAACTTAGACCAGCGTAAAAGATGTTCATTAGCGGTAGAGGAATAACTTTTACGCTGGTCAAAATTAGTGGAGCAACTCTATCTCAAACTGTGGCCCAAAGAAAAATTCCCTGTGTTATAAACATGTCGTCGGTATCAGTAAAAATAAGACCAACCCCCAAAACCACTTTTTCGAGAAAAAAGCGTTTGAAGTTGGCCTGACCGCATTTCCAACACGGTTTGGTTCGGTAGGCTGATGTTTGGCATGGCTACGTAAGGGAGCTTGCTGATCATCATAGAAACAAAAGTAGACTTTGAAACATCATATCCAAGCAAAAACAAAGCTATTTGTCGGTTGGTTTTAGTTCACAAAAAAATAAATATAGACCAAGCCCCTTGGCGGAGCAGTTGAAAACCGAAAAATAGTCCAACCCCCATTTTCTCTGCCATTTATTTTTCGCCTGCTTGAAAATGATTCAATACGGGGTTCATGAAAACGTCTTAAATGCAGCATTATCATTCAAAATGCTTGTTACAGAGGTGGGAATCGGGTTACCTCGGTCCGGCATGGCCGGATTCAGAAAAAGTCAGCCCGGTCCTATCCGGCCCGATTTTTTGGGCCGGGTTTTTCTGATTGTATTTTGAAGCAAACGTCGGGTGTGAAGCGATTGGTTTCTGTTTGTTGAAATCATTGATATTTACACATTGAAAACATAAAGAAAAACATAAAAAAAGCTTGTCTGTGAGAAGCTTCGAACTCGTGGCTCTCACAACCACAGTCAGATATGCTTGCCACTGTGCTAAAGACGCCGACAGCCAAGCCGCCTTACGATACATTATAAACGTAATGATCGGGCCAGCAGCGACGCACTCACCGAGAGAGCGTAAAGTCACTAATACAACACACACACACAGCTGGGGTATTATGCAACAATCATGTGCTGAAGCAATCTTGTGTGTGTGTGTGTGTGTGTGTGTGTGTGTGTGTGTGTGTGTGTGTGTGTGTGTGTGTGTGTGTGTGTGTGTGTGTGTGTGTGTGTGTGTGTGTGTGTGTGTGTGTGTGTGTGTGTGTGTGTGTGTGTGTGTGTGTGTGTGTGTGTGTGTGTGTGTGTGTGTGTGTGTGTGTGTGTGTGTGTGTGTGTGTGTGTGTGTGTGTGTGTGTGTGTGTTGGGGTCGCGTGCTTTGGGGCTTGGTCTTTTTTGTCCGCGAAAATTCCTCCGCCAACCAACTTGGTTTTCTTTTTCAAAAATAAGAAACTAGACCAACCCCCAACGGGGACTAGCAGGTGTTTTCAACATGCTGTAACTCAATGTACATAGCGTTTTGAGACAAAATTTTTGGTGAATGTTTAGAATAGTTTGCCAGCTACACGCTGCACACAAAAAGGGGGTTGGTCTTTTGTTGGGGCTTGGTCTTAATTTTACTGATACCGACGATGTATTGGTCGCACAATGACTTTATAAGAATTGGTCAATTTTTTTTCCTGAATCGCAAAGCAGGCTAGTGACGGGGCAATGACGTTGCGTTGCGTGATCACACACAAAACACGTATAGTCTGTTGATTATATTTCGACATAGTGTATAAGCCCCATTCAGCGATGTTTGGAGCGGGCTGGGTCGACGCCATTCTAAATGAATGTTTCAAGCATTGCTAACTCAGGCAAAAGACCGATTGAACATTGCTTGCCGCGTGGCGCAAAAACACGTGGCCCGTCATCGCACAACACCAACAATGTTCAATGGCTCTGCGAATGAGTTGGCAATGCCTGAAACATTCATTTAGAATGGCGTCGACCCAGCCCGCTCCAAACATCGCTGAATGGGGCTTATACACTGTGTCGAAATATAATCAACAGACTATAGTAAAGAGAATGTTTCAGACTTGCGGCAACGTGGTTGATCTGCTAGATTATTTTCAGTTGAAAATGTTTTGTGAGAATCACAAATAGCACAGTAGTTAAGAGTGACTGAACGTGAAAATCAGGATTGATTTTGATGAATTCTTATATGGTCATTGTGCGACCAATACCTCTTTAGAGCCATTCGGCTTACACAGTACTCAGCTGCGTGGCATGAAACAGCATGAAACATTGAACTAAATAAAAATCGCTTCATGTACATATAAGTCGAAAAACGGTGTAATGGCTCAGACTCTGGTATACTGTAGATTTCGCGCCGGTGACATCAGCGGCTGGATTGCCTATACATACATTCCAAAAATCCTCTGCGAACAAAAATATGCTTTCTCCAACTGTGATTCGAACCCAGGTCCTCCGCCTATCACGAGCATTGCTCTAACCAGCTGAACTACTGTACATAGTGCCTACCCTTGGACGCCCAGTGCTTGTGCACGTAATTTTGAAAATATAGGCAATCCAGCCGCTGATGTCACCGCCGCGAAATCTACAGTATACCAGAGTCTGAGCCATTACACCGTTTTTCGACTTATACATGAAGCGATTTTTATTTAGTTCAGTGTTTCATGCCACGCAGCTGAGTACTGCGTAATCCGAATGGCTCTAAAGAGGTACAATTTTATAACACAGGGAATTTTTCTTTGGGCCACAGTTTGAGATAGAGCTACTCAACTTATTTTTACCAGCGTAAAAGTTATTCCTGTACAGCTAATGAGCATGTTTTACGCTGGTCGAAATTAGTGGAGCAACTCTATCTCAAACTGTGGCCCAAAGAAAAATTCCCTGTGTTGTAAAATTGTACCTCTTTAGAGCTGAGTATAGAGCACTCAGCTCAGCCGCGTGGCTAAAAAGCAGCCTGAAACATTGAACTACGTAAATATCGCTTCATGTCTAAGTCGAGAAGCGGTGGAACATCTCAGCCTCTGGTACACTGTAGATTTCGCGGCGGTGACATCAGCGGCTAGATTGCCTTTAACAGCATTAAAGGGGGCCTTTCGCATTTCAAACCGCCTTCAAACTTTGCACGCATTTGAATATTGTTCAGGGCGTTATTAAACTCTCACGCACCAAGAACCCAATCTGCAGCATGCGACCAGGAGATGCACTTTAAGAAGAACATCCGGGAACAAAGTGTGCGGCGGACCAGCCCAATTTATACCTGCGCATTCAGGCAAACTGCTTGATCAAAAAGGTGTCAAGGCGAATGAATGTTTCGCATGAAACGTGCAACAACACTAACTATGGAATTTCGCTTTTCTTTAAATTTCGAATTTCAACGAATTGTTCCAGCGCGACAAGCAGACCTTGAAACATTTAGCAGCCACGCATGAACAATTCGTTGCAATTCGAAATAAAAAGAAAAGCGAAATTCTATAGTTAGTGAGTTTCAAAAATCATGCGAAACATTCTATCGCCTTGGCAGCTTCATGATCAGGCAGTTTGTCTGAATGCGCAGGTAGAAATTCGGCCGGTCCGCGCCGAATTTTATTCCCAACAGTTTGTCTTAAACTAAATTTCATGGGTGCATGTTTGAGAGTTTATACCAAGTGATTTGACCTTTGTGATGCCCACATTGCTGTCTAAGCACTTATGAAACTTAAAAGGCGATTCGAAATGTGCAATTTTCCCTTTAAGTGGCGAAGTTTGGTTTGATATATGCATGTTTGAAGACTGATTTGATATTTGATTTGATAGATTTGATGTTTGATTTGATAGGTTTGATGTTTGATTTGCAATGTTTGATTTCACAAGTTTGATGCTTGACACATTTGATTTTTGATGTTTGAAGACAAGTTTGATATTTGATTTGATTTGAAAATTTATCAAACATCAAACATGTCAAACATTGCTTGAATCGCTGTGTAAAAATGTGTCCTTGTTAATCCAAGCACGACACTCAGCAACAAACATAGTGAAATGTTTCATTGACATGCTGGCAGCGCACACGTACAAGGCTCACAGCGAGCATGTGAAACATTGTTGTTGTTAGATTCCACAGGCAAACGTTGACACGTCTCGCTTTTCTGTTCCGTTTTTAACTTCCATCGACCTTTCTGACGTCCTTGGTGACATTAGCAAGTTTGTCCATGCCTGCACGTTGCTTTTTATTTTGCGTAAAGTTTAGCTGCGTTGAGGGGGTCCTGTGGTAGCTCTCTGTTCACGGCGCCGTTCTCTTATGGCGCCTGGGCAGCGCCACAATTAGGTTAGACTTGCGCGCTCAGGTCCTCGTAATCTGGGATGAATGCAGATTATACTTGCTCAACATCATCTTGCTTTTCACTGTTCCATATTAACTACCATCGACCTTTCAAGCGTCCTTCGTGACATTAGCAAGATTGTCCATTCCTGCATGTTGCTTTTTGGTCTCTGTAAAATTTAGCTGCGTGGAGGGGGTCCTGTGGTAGCTGTTCACGGCGCCGTTCTCTAATGGCGCCTGGGCAGCGCCACAATTAGGTTAGACTTGCGCGTTCAGGTCCCGGGTGGGAGGGAATCACACTTGTAATCTGGGGTGATTGCTCGTTATACTTGCTCAACATTATCTCGCTTTTCACTGTTCCACGTTCACTTCCATCGACCTTTCTGGAAGCCAAGACACAAGTCATTTCTGTTTTTTGATAAAATAAACAATCTCACTGCACTTCAGCCCGGTTCTGTTCGATTGATTTTCATTTTCGGCGTTTCTTGGATAACCTCAACCCCACCGAGCAACCCTTTTTTGTTTTTCGTGTATTGTCGCACCCTCCCCGAGTTTCACGTTGCCAATATTAGCAGAGTATTATAAAAGCGAGTGAAACTTATACTTTTAGTCATTCTTCGATTTCTTCTTTGCACAAGAAACTTTCTCCATTCGACCAGAATCGACTTGATCATCTGAGCCTATACGATTCAGTCATCAACCCGCCATCCATAGCTGATCAACGACCAACCCGCTATTTGGCATCACAAGACGACACCAAAACACGGCATCGATTAAAGACGGTGCGTGGGATTTGTGGAATTTATAATCCAATACCTGAAGTTAAAATCTCGTCTACGTTATGCGTAACAGTGTGAAAAAGCCTCAGTTGGTGAAACGTGACGTATAGTGCATCACAAGACTGCTAATAAAAGGGATACAATATCACGAATGAGTGCGCACTCTTTCAGCTATGTAAACTTGTTTCGTATTACAGGTTGCTTGTCAGAATGTCAGCTGTTCCACCGAACATCCAGAGAATGCAAAACAGTCGACATCATAAACGACAGCAAAAAGTGGCCGCCGACCACGGAAAGCAAATTTGCTATTTCCTGATAGTGCCCTGGTTGTCTGGTTAGCCCGTTAATGCGCTGTTCAATTCATTTGAGGTATTGGTCGCACAATGACTAAATCAGAATTCATCTACCCTGATCTTCAGGGTCAGCCTTAACCACTATGCTACTTGTATTTTTGACAAAACATTTACAGCTAAAAATAATGTAGCAGAACAACCACGTTGCCGCAGGTCTGAAACATTCTCTTTACTACATACTTTGTGTGCGATCACGCAACGCAACGTCATTGCCCCGTCACTTTCCCTCTTCACGATTCAGGAAAAAAATTTGACCAATTCTTATATAGTCATTGTGCGACCAATACATATCGATATCTAATGCTGAAATCACTCCAATGGAACGAGAGAGTCATTAGTTAACCCGGTCGCCAAAAAGCTAGGGTTACTATATATAAACTTTGTGATCGGATTGGATCGGAACAGCCTTGGTCACCACGCTCCATTTTTTATGAAGCCCACTGTTGGAATTTGCATCACTTTTATGTATGTATCTTGTTGAAGTGCGCAATGTTTTCTCTTTGGAGCGACGCGTTACGTTTCGACCTGTACTCGCAGACAGTCTGCCCTGAGGTCATCTCACTTTTGAAATCAGACAGTAAATTCCTCAATAACTCAATCTGATAACTAGAGAGTCAAGTGAGGTCGAGAGATCCGATCCGGCATCAACACGGTTGATATGTCTCCATTTTTCACAGGTGATCAATGCGAAAGTGTGCTACAGATGTGTCGCGATCCAAAAGTCAAATTCAAAGCCATTACTGTCCGAAAGAAAGCAAATCGACAGAGAATCGGGCTGGCGGTCGCTGCGCCCCTAAGCTGGACGGTTGGCGCTATCACCGAATCAGTTCAGGCCGCTGTCGGTTTCGGGGTTATGGCGTTTCAGGTTAGGTCCTTCCGTATCCATTAGGATACCCTCTTCATCTGTTGACGCTGGTGATCATTTCCAACCAATACTTCCATTCCAATCTGCTGTTGACCTCCCCATTTATAATAGTGACCAAAATGGTGGGCACCGATCATGTCGCTACCTAGTAGTCAAGAACATTTTTGCAGACAATGTGTCAGCTCCGAGCGCACGCAGCGGATGATGAATTGGATACCGACATTCACACGTCATTGTCAAACTCCATCTCATCGGTTAGTGCTTGGCCGAAATGCTCACTTAGGGCAGACAGAATTGAACGACTTATCTCAACATGAACAAATGACACAAACAGGAGCGTTGTGCCGCTGGCGGCAGCATTCCCGAACAGAAGAAACCTGTCAATGCTGATGATAGGTCACTGACTGGAAACGAAGCGACACCACCACCACAAAGTTCACCACATGAAACCACATCCGCTGCTATCGAATCATACCATGAAACATCGACCGTCACGGCGCGTGAAACATCAGCTGTTGAGGTTAGTGTCTTCCAGGCTGCACACAACACTCGAACGTGAGGTCATTCATTCGTGCGCCATGAATATAAAGCAGACTAGAGTTATTGTTAACATGAAACTGATGCTCGTAATGAAGTGAAGCACAAACGGTTATGTCCGTTCCATTGGTTTTGGACACTTGGTATACAAACTGGGTAAACTGAACAAATATTGAGCATTGACTTGTTTGCTTCACACTTCAAGGAAACTCGGTAAATAGAGACTGCTAAATTGGTCGCATCACGCAGGATAACAACACCGGTCAAGGCGCTGACACCGAATCTTCGTTTGTGTCAACTTTCGACTCCAATGCGCACGATCCAAAACAGTGTTAGTTTTTTAATCTGAAACACTGCTGTGATCGCGACTTCGAGAAGTTGCAGCACTTTGAAATTTTGCTGTTCTTATTCTCATTTGTGTTGTTGTATATTGTTTATGGGGTGCTCGGACACAACTTTATCGCCTGGCCAAAATTAGTGGCATCAGTGAATCCTAAAAGTTTGTAATGCAAAAAGTCATTTGACCGGTTGGATCGGATCAGCAGATGTTTCACAAATCGGGCTTTGCGTATTCTTCGACTTGTTTGACACGCAACACCACAGAGACCTACTTGAGCTGTAACAATCCAATCTGGTCCCTAACGTTTCAGCAACAGCACACACCGATGTTTCGCCGCTGCAGATCTCGGGCCTCTCCAGCGTGCGAGCAACTCCCGATCACGAAACATCGGTTGACCGCCGTTCTTTGAGGCACAGTATTAGGGCTCTGGAAGACAAGCTGAGAACAGACCGAATGAAAGACGACGAGGTATGTATACGATTGGGCAGTGTGGCTCTGGGGACTTTCTTCACAATTTGTTGCTACATTATTGGTTTCACAATAGTTACGTGACCAAAACTGATCCGATCCATTCCGCCGCGTTTGATACAGCAGCCTTATATTCATAACTTCATAGCTTAACTTGTTCGCTAATTGTCACTGATAAAGTAGTTTGCATGCCCTTTTCAGTACATCAATCGAATGTCAGATCTGACATTGAAACTGGAAGCGGCGGAAAACGACTACATGCGTCAAATTCAAATTATCGAGCAGTTTGAAAAACGGCATCCGGATTTGCAGCTTACGATGCTGATACTCACAGTAAAGTTAGTCTGCGTTTGCTTATAAAGAACAAAAAACACCAGAAAAACCAGTCATTGTGAAACTTTTTAAAAAAATTTCCAATAAAAGAATACTCACGAGGAATGGGCGCCACCAGACTAGAATGTCTCGTGGCTGTCTCCATTCAATGGGACGAAGTGTTCATATCAACTGTCACGATTTGGCCACATTTCAGAGGAAAATGCTACTACCAGCGGTCGTTGGCTGAGGAAAGCAAGGAATCGTCGTTGAACAGTGCCATTGTCGCTATCAGATCGTTGCTTCGTGCCATCAAGATGGATAAAGTGACACCGGAACCGTTTCTCCTCCTTGGGTTTGTGGGAAACGGTGCTTGTCGAACTGTATTAACTTGAGAGTTTGCATCTTCCAACGTGACCTTGTTGGTTTTCAGTGACTGCTACCGATCGATCGGGCAGTATCGAGCGGCCGAGGACGCCTTTCATCGTTACCATCAACGACTACGTCAGCAGGGTGGACAGACATGGCTGGTGCGATACGAACTGAACCAGGCGATTGAGCAATGTCTTGATTTTGAAGACGTCCAACTTGATATTGCGGTGCCAACATTTGCCGATTCGTTTGAGGTACGACATTGTGGTCTCAACTAACACAGCATAACATAAGGCGTTGCAATCAAATCAATAATGAATTTAAATTCAAATTCAAATTTGAATTATATTGTGCAGGAACCAGAACCATCGCTAGCGACTGGTTCGAGTGAGCACGCCTCGAGCCTGATTGACATCGACAGTGCTGAAGAGGCACCATTCACCACGCCACAATGTTCGACCACCGAAAACCAACCGACTATGAGTGAAATGCGATCGGCATCGATCAATGACCGATCAAAGGTGAGGTGGTGGAATATACATGTTTGTGCCCTGTTTCGCACACTGTTTATACTTTTACACCCTGTCCTTGCCGTTATCAAACCTGATGATAGGAGCGGTTGGAATTCCTGCTTCATTTTGGAACCAAATGCTGCCAGTCAAGATGTTGAAGACAAATCAATAATGAATTCAAATCCAGTGTACATGTTGGCTTGTGGCATGCCTGTACCTTGGCACTCGTGGTAATCGTATATGTATATGCGGGTGTGCTTTGTGGGCACGTGCAAACGCATATGACGCGTGGTGGGGTTGCGGTTTTCGACCCAAGATTTAAGACCGCGGCTGCCTGGGTCTCGTCGGTTAGACGGACGGTCAGGGCTAGCCCCAAGCTGGCCACAAGCCAATACGTACACTGCTTGCACGAAGTGGCGCGTGAGCGAGGTTTCACCCAAACTATTTAGTTTAGCCCTGAGACTGTACCACCAGGTTTTTTGTCTAGCACTGACTGTCCGTCTAACTGACGAGACCCAGGCAGCTGCGGAATTAGGCTTTGGGGCGAAACCGCAACCCCGCCACGCGTCATATGCGTTTGCACGTGTCCACAAAGTACACCCGCATATATATGAATCAAATTCAAATTTGAATGATATTGTGCAGGAACCAGAATCATCGCTAGCGACTGGTTCGAGTGTGCGCGCCTCGAGCCTGATTGACGTCGACAGCATTGAAGAGCAGGCAGCATTCACCACGCCACAATGTTCGACCACCGAAAACCAACCGACTTTGAGTGAAATGCGATCGGCATCGATCAAAGACCTATCAAAGGTGAGGTGGTGGAATACATGTTTGTGCCCTGTTTCGCACACTGGCGATGCACTGTTTATACTTATACTGTACACCCAGTCTTTGCCCTTATCAAACCTGATGATAGGAGCGGGTGAACTCCTGGCTCATTTTGGAACCAAATACCGCTCGTCTTTCAGAATACTTTCAAACCGGTCGAGATTGTCATGGATGAACTCGATGTTCTGCCAAACACATTTGTTGGCGTTGCATTGCTGACTCCGCCCACATTCACCAGTTAGTCGAATTGAAGTTGAATTGATTTTCGTTATGTTGACTGATTAAGACCACTGATTAAAATATAACCCAGGCTAATCCTTTCACAGCAAATTTAACTGCCGCCGCCGTGAAATTTCCAGCAGCTCAAGACCGATTGTCTATTGAGACCTTAAGACTAAGCCCAAGCCCTGACATTTCAGTACCTAAGGCGACCAACTTCTTCCTCCGCCCGACCCTTTGACCAGTCCTCAATCCCCGGCTCAGGCCAAAGCCAAAGCCTAGTTGCAAGAGTAAGAGCCTAAGCCTTACCGGCCTAACCTCAAGCCTAAACCTCAAGCCTATCTCCAACCAACTCGACCTGAATGAATCTTGTGTGGGAGGGAACGGTCTTGGATCGGTGGGCGCAATAGGCATAAATCTTCGTATATCAAACCACGAAAACTGGTTCAAATTTGCGGCAGCAATGAAGTTAAAAAAAGTCGCTCATAAAGAAGTTGTGTCCAAGGCCAATCGTCAGTCCGATCATTGTTCTGCTACCAGTCCAGATTTGAATATGACAATCACTTCATCACCATGCACCCACCCATTCGCTTCAATTGAACGCAGAGTTCGACGCTTGGCTGAATTTCAACGCCTGCCAAGTAAACGCTGAGTTTGGAAAGGTGCACACAAACGATGACAACACGATCAAGTATTTTGAATTCCCGAACAATACTGACGCCAGAGACTTCATTTTGCTGACACCGAAGCAAAAATGGTCCATGAAAGATCCCACAACTGGACAAGAATTCACCACCACGATTCAGTTGTTCGACAAAGACCGCAACTTCGTGAGTTATGAGAACATCAATCTTTTCAAAAAAGCATGAACACGTCCAGGAGTGTGCAAGGAAGGTTGCGCTATAGCTTTTTTGCAATTTTTTCAGATTCCATGGTACGCTCCGAACGACAACAGCGAAGCCGCTGTGCATGACGTCAGTTTTGGGATATGACGGAATATTACGGTTTAAAATAAAAAGATGTTGTAGAGAGCAGGGGTGGCTGGACGATTGGACAAAGCAGGTTTGGGCAAGACCACTTTGAGCAAGTGAAAAAGAAAGGCGCCAATAGAGCAGAGCTCTTATTTTGTTCCATTGGCTTAGGTTTAGGCTGATTTTGGTATCAGGCTTAGGCTTAGGCCTAGGCTTACACTTAGGCTTAGTTTTGTGTCTGACCTTAGGCTTAGGCTTAGGCCTATTCGTTTTTAGGTTCTACTGTTTTGGACTCTGCTCTTTTTCACTTGCACAAAGTGGTCTTGCTCAAAATGCTTTGCTCAAAGCCCGTCCGCCAGAGCAGAAGTCGTAGTTGATGAGATGCCGTTAATGTGAGATGTTCCACTGAACGATTAGCTGAACTCATGAAATACGCGACTTATTGCAGACCAACGTCAGCGGTGTCGACTTCGACAATGGTACTGACGGCGTTGACAGTGCCGGTGATGATGTGGACGACCGATCTGCTGGTCATCCTGAGATTACCGAATCATCGACCCCGGAAGTGATGAAATTGAAGCGGAGCGCTCGTCTGATGAAAAAGAAGCAGGACAAAGCAGCTGAAATGGCAAAGGCACCACGACAGTCGGCTCCGGACGTGTGTTCCGCGGTTAGCCATTCACAGATTGACTGATTGCTTCAGCATTTCATTTAAATCAACTTTAACTGCTTTGTGATTCAAAACCAAACGCATCACTTCCAATTCTTTGCAGCTGAATGATATACGTCAAGCAGAAACCGATCACGTGGCACGAATGAATGAACTGACGGGACTCATCAACAAAGCGTCTGGCGAACTGATGACGTCGTCAGACAACATTGCGCGGCTTCGAGCCAATTCGGACGAGAAAGAACTGGCGAAAGCGATCTGGCAACAGTTTTTGAAAGGTTAGACAACTTGGCATCCGCAAACGCATAACAAGTTTGTTTGTAACCCGGGTACGAATAAAAATGATCGAATTGTGCTTATTTTTTGCAGAGGTCCCGGCAAACGCGAAAGCAGTGTTCGTGCCCGATCGCTGTCTGCCAGTTGACATACTGCGGGAATCGCACATAACGGAATCGCGTCTTCAAGTGGGTGGCCCCAAATACATGTACGCAAACACGCCACTACATATAGCTGCAAATCCTGCTTGTTCTCCTATTCAGCATTTCCAAATGTCCTATTGCAAGTCCATTTGCGAGCAATATGGCATTCCGCAGAAAGACATCCATCGAAGTCGCAAACGTATCGCGGAGGAAAATCTGGCGGAGGTGGCTGTCAAGAAACCAAAAAAAATCTGAATCATCACATCTCATACACAGGCAGAAGAATTTTGAGTGAACATGTATGCTCGGATCACATGATTATTGTTTATATTGTTTGAGTTCTTTTCGATTGTTTTTGGGTGAGAAAGTCAGCGTGGGTAACGGAAAACAACCTTTTGCAAGATCCTTGTTCTACATCACTTACAGAGCGTATTGTTTGTTCATTTTTAACGAAATCGACTGTTTTGCACGTGTCTTGTATGCACTGGTTTGATCAGTCTTGTTGTATTGTTCGATTACATATCTATCTGCATATTCATGAAGAAAAAGGAAAGGAACAGAAAGAAAGCAAACAGTGATTTGTCTGCCTAACGACGATTAGCAGGTATTCGTGCCACTCGCCTTCAGTTGATCTGGAACAGCTACCGGCACTAGAAGTTGTCGACAACATGCCCCTTGTGTATGCCCATGCCACCATCAATGGGCACGATTGGTATAGTAAATTTCCAAATTCGCTGCCGCACATAATATGCGCCACATAGTTAATGTCAAGTTATAAACCCGAACGCTAACCATACGCGGCTCTGAAACATTGCGCGCAGCTGCCTGGCTGGCTGGCAAGCTGCGTGTGTGTTCGCTGTCCGAATGTTTCACAAGTTGGTTTTCAGGTTCAGAACCTGACATTAACTATGGGGCGTACTTTACTGTGCGGCAGCGAATTCGGAAATTTACTATAACACAGCCACATCAACGTCGTCGCTGGTTCGTCGCACTGTTTCGTGTGGTTCTTGTCTTGCCAAATAACGAACAATAATGAAACATCAGCTGCGGACTCACAAGAGTGCATGTGCTATCACGTATAGGCAATCCGCCAGCTCATGGCACTCGCGCACACAGGCAACATGCAAATTACTGCCGTCAATGAATGCATCTATTCTCTGCAGTTATCAGTTGAAACATCCCCAAATTTTGCAACAATGCAGAAAAGTGTTATGTCAAGCAGCAAATAAAAACCGGATAAATTAAAAAGCGGTCGTCAAAGTATGACACTCGCTCAAAGTGTACATTTTGTTTAGAAAATGGCGTGTGCAGCTGCATGCGCTGTGTGTAAAAAAGTGCCATGAGCCGACCGCCAGCTCATGGCACTCGCGCACAGGGTTGGGCAAAAAACGTTTTTTTCCAAAAAATCGTTTTTTTTTTAAAAAAAACGTTTTTTTTTTAAAAAAAACGTTTTTTTTAAACGCCCAGATGACCAAAATATGCCCCCAAAAAAATTGGAAAACGCTCATGTTGGGAAGAAAACGCGGTTAAATGAAGTAATTCTATGTGTTCTGAGGCAAAATAAACGGGTTTCAACCCTTTTCTAGCGAGTTGCTAAGATCCCATATCAGACCCGCATCATGGGACCAACTTTGGCCGGGGTCATCACTGAAAGTCAAACTTCGTATATCGACGTATCTCGACAAAGTAAAAATTGGTCGAAAATTTTTTGAAAAAAATGGGACAAAAAATTGATTTTCCTTGATAATCAGGGTGCTTTCCCTGAAAAATCAGGGAAAATCAAGGAAATTCAGGATTTAAAAAAAACGAAAAACGACCCAGGCGTTTTTTTTAAAAAAGAACGTCGTTTTTTTTAAGAAAAAACGCCGTCGTTTTTTTTTGCCCAACCCTGCGTCGCGCACACAGGCCATATGCTACATTACAGCTGTCAGTGATTGCATCTATTCTCTGCAGTTATCCGTTGAAACATCCCCATATTTTGCAACAATGCAGAAAAGTGTTGTGTCAATCAGCAAGTGAAAACTGCATAAATTAAAAAGCGGTCATCAAAGTATGACACCCGCTCAAAGTGTACATTTTGTTATGAAATGGCGTGTGCTGCTGCATGCGCTGCGTGTAAAAAAAGTGCCATGAGCCGATGGATTGCCCATACTCGTTTTCCGCCGGACATGCGCTGTCGCCATTCTGGACATCCCCTTGATGGAAGAAAGGGAACAGAACATTGTGTATGCCCGTGCCACCATTAAATGGGCACGCGCGTAAGTGATGCAAGATGATGGCGATATGCATGTTTTGCGATCGGCAAAAGGAAATCTCAGGAGGGGGTCCTGTGGTTGCGGTTCGAATTGGGACGATAATGACCTGACACTGAAAACACTCGGTTGTGACAGCGTTGAGACTAAAGTTGCGAAAGAGGACTGTTACTGGCCGCACTTCAACGTCTGTTGGTGCAAACACCATTTATGCAATGGAAATTGAAACTGGTGATGATAACAAAATTATATTTCTATCATCAAGCAAAAATTTTTGCTTTTTCATCGAACTATGTATGTGGTGCGTTTGTGCACGAATATTTATTGAGATCGTGATCAAAACCCTATTCAAATGCAAATAGGATGGAATTATAACCCTGTGGTTGCAGCGCACAAGATGAACATAAACAGGCTAGGAAACTTCAGTTTGCGTGCCCCGCATTCAAAAAAAGGTTGAGAATAACCTTGTGTGTCATAGTTTGGATAACCTAATCCCCATGGACCAACCTTTTTTTGTTTTTTATCCATACTAGACGGGACCTGTGCCGACGGCCCGGGCCCGGCTACAGCGCCGCGCCCGTGCCGTGCCACCCCCCCCCCCCCGAAGACCCGTTAGCATACCCAAAGCTACCCGTGAAAATTGACCCGTCTGCACCTCCGAGGGAGGGGGCCGAAGACACACATACACAGAGTTGGGCAAAAAACGTTTTTTTCAAAATATCGTTTTTTAAAAAATGTTTTTTTTAAAAAAACGTTTTTTTCAAAACGCCCAGATGACCGAAATATGCCCCCAAAAAATTGGAAAACGCTCATGTTGGGAAGAAATCGTGGTTAAATGAAGTAATTCTATGTGTTCTGAGGCAAAATAAACGGGTTTCAACCCTTTTCTAGCGAGTTGTTAAAATCCCATATCAAATTAAAACTGGAGGTGGATATAAAAAGGATATCTCTATCATCAAAACAAAAATTAGTTTGCTTTTCATCGAACTATTTGGATGTGGTGCGTTTGTGCACCAATATTTATTGAGATCGTGATCAAAACCCAATTCAAATGCAAATAGGATGGAATTAACCCTGTGGCAGCAGCGCACAACATGAACATAAACATGCAAGAAATCTTCGGTTCACGTGACCCGCGTTCAAAAAAGGTTGAGAGAACAACCTTGTAGGTATTGGATAACCTCAACCCCACGGACCAACCTTTCTTTGTTTTTCATGTTGATAAGTTGTCGCGCCCTCCCCGGGTTTTAGCTTGTCAATATTAACAGAGTATAAAAGCTGGTGAAACTTATGGTTTTAGTCATTCTTCGATTTGTTCTTTGCACAACAAACTTTCTCCATTCGACCAGAATCAACTTGACCATCTGCTGCTCTCGATTCAGTCATCAAGCCGCCACTCACGACCCAACAACGACCAACCCGCGATTGACATCACCAGAAAACACCAAAACGAGACATCAATTGAAGAAGGTGCATGGGAAGTGGGGATTTAACGTAGTACCATGAATGGAAATAATTTTGAACGACCCACCGGCGTAATCTCCGACCAATGACAACATGCACTGCTTGCTATGGCTCCAATAAGTCTTTGAGCGTTGGCCAGAAACGAAGTAGCATTGTTTGTAGAGGCTGACACAGTAAATTGTTAAAACGTTATTTTGTAGTTTTAGTACCTGACGTCAACCTCCAATTCTCGGCTCCGTTATGCATATGGTAACATACTGTAAATAAGCTTGAAGTGATAATCGGCTAATAAATGGGATCAGCGGTATCCCGAATGTGTATACACGCCTTCAGCAAGACTTGTTTCGTGTTACAGATTGCTTGCCGAAATGTCAGGTGTTCCATCGAACATCCCGGAAAAGGAATTGAGCCGACGGCATATTCGAACACAAAGAAAGGCCGCCGCCCACGGAAACCAAATTCGATATTTCCTTGTATTGGATTGGTTACGAATGTCTGGTTAGCCCATTAATGCGCTGTTTAGTTCGTTTGAGCCAACACTTTACAGTTAACCCGGTCTCCAAAAAGCTACGGCTGGTATCAAGCTTAGTAATCGGATTGGATCGGCACTGTGTTGGTCACCACGCGCCATTTTTCTGAGAAGCTCATCGCTGGAGCCACCAATTTCTACCACTTTCATCTTGTTTGAAGTGCGCATTGTAATCTCTTTGCTTTGAGAAGATTGCGACGCATTATCTTTCGACCTGTTCTCGCAGACGGTCTACCCTGAGGTCACCTCACATTTAAAATCAAACAGTAGACTCCGCAATAACTCAATCCAATAGCTACACAGTCACGTGAGGTCGAGAGATCCCCTCCGGGATCACCACGGCTGATATGGCTCCATTTTTTTCAGGCGACCAATACCAACGTGAGCTGCAATTGTGTATTGATCCGAAAATCAAAGTCGTGGCCATTACTGTACGCAAGAAGGCAAATCAACACAGAATTGGGCTGGTTGTCTCCGCGCCCCTAAGCTGGACCGTTGGCGCAATCACCGAATCTGTTCAGACGGCCGTCGGTTTCGGAGTTATGGCGTTTCAGGTTACGTCCTTCCGTATACACACAGAATACTCTCTTCATACATCCTCAGTTTTTTGCAGACAATGTCTCAGCTACGGGCGCACGCAGCCAATGAGGAATTCGATGTCGACAGGCCCAGCAAACAGTCAAATTCCACATGCTCGGTTAGTGTTTGGCAGAAGTGCTCGCTCAGGTCAGACAGAATTGAATGACTGATCTCAATGGAGACGTATACTCTGACAATTCTTTTGGGAGAAACTTTTCAAAAGCGTTGCCTGATCCGTAAAGCGCATGACGCGTGCACTGGCTACAGCGGTCACGTGACTTCCATAGCCAGTGCACGCATGATGAGCTTTACGGATCAGGCAACGCGGTTGAAAAGTTTCTCCCAAAAGAATTGCCGGAGTATATTTATGTATATTTGTCTGATCATGAACACATGACACCAACAGATGCGCTGTGCTCCTGGCGGCAGCAGTCCTGACAAAGACGGCGAACAGAAGGAACATGTCACTGCTGATGAAAGGTCACAGGCTGGAAACGTGACGACACCAGCACCACAACAAGAAAGTTCATCACAAGACACACCACATGAAACCACGTCCGTTGCTATCGAATCACAACGTAAAACATCGTCCATGACCGTGCGTGAAACATCAGCTGTTGAGGTTCGTGTCTTCCAAATGTGGTCACACACAACACCGAACGTGAGGTCATTTATTCGTGCGACAAGAATAGAACAATACATAATCATTATTAACATAAAACTGGTGCTCGTTATGAACTGAAGCACAAACGCGTATGTCCATGACATTGGTTTTGGACGCTTGGTACACAAACATTGGTTAAACTGAACAGAACACAAACAAACATTGAGCACTGACTTGTTTGCTTCACACTTAAGGGAAACTTGCAACCGGAACTTTCCATATAAAGCCCTCGGAGGGCTCTATTCGGGGGGGGGTATATAAAAACTACAGTAAATAGAGATTTCTAAATTGGTCGTATCCCTCAGGGTAACAACACGCATCAAAGCTCTGACACCGAATCTTCGTTTGTGTCAGGTTTCGGCTCCAATGCGCACGATCCAAAACACTGTTAGTTTTTTTAATTTAAGACACTGCTGTGATCACGGTAATGAGAAGTTGCGGCACTCTTTCAAATTTTGCGGTTCTCGTTCTCATTGGCCTTGGTCTGGGCCTAATGCTACATATCTGGGCATCAAGCTAAATTTCATAGACCACACTGTATACGTCGAGCTTGTTTCTGATTCCACAAATTTCAACCTGCGTTACATTGTTTATGGGGTGCTCGGAAACAACTTTCTTGCCCGGTCAAAATTAGTGGTATCAGTAAAGGCTAAGTAGAAGGCAGCAACGCAAAAAGTCATTTGACCGGTCGGACCGGATCAGCACGTTTGACAAATTGACAAAAATCGGGCTTTGTGTATTCTTCGATTTGTTTGACAAGGCAACACCACAGACACCTACTAGAGCTATAATAATCCAATCTAATCTCTTTCAGCAGCAGTCGACGTTGCACCGCTGCAGATCTCAGGCATCTCCAGTGTGCATCCAGAACGTGAAACATCGATCGATCACTTTTCGAGGCACACGCCTTGCGCTCTGCAAGACAAGCTGAGAACAGACAGGACCAAAGATGACGAGGTATACGATTGGGCACTGTAGTTCTGGGGACTTTCGCCATAATTGTTGTTGCACCATCACAAATTTTTGGTTTGCATAAAGACTGACAAATGGATCATGGCCTAAGCACGTCAAGCGCCCGTCACGAACGGACAGCTGCAAACGCCCTGCATGATGTCCGTTTGGGATAGGAAGGAATATTGTGGTTTAAAAAACAAAAATGTTGTTAGAGAGCAGGAATCGTAGCTTCCACTGAACGATTTGCTGAGCTCATGAAATGAAGTGACATGACATAATGCAGACCAACGTCAGCGGTGTCGCCCACGACAATGTTGGTGGTGCTGAAGTTGATGGTGCCATGACCAAATCATCAAACCCGGAAGTGGTGTTGAAGCGCAGCGCTCAACTGATGAAAACGAAACAGGAAAAAGCAGCTGAGTTGTCAAGGGCACTACAGCCGTATATGGACATGGACGTGCTTCCTGCGGTTAGCAATTGACTGGACTGGATTGATTTCATGATTTCATTTGAATCAACTTTGCCTGTTTTGTGTTTCAAAACCAAACGCATCACAGCCAACACTTTGCAGCTGAATGATCTGCGTCAAGCAGAAACCGAACATCTGGCACGAATAAATGCATTGACGGAATTTATTATCAAAGCAGCTGGTGAGCTGAAAACGTCGTCAGACAAGATTGCGATGCTTCGAACCAATCTGGAACAGAAGACACTGCTGATGTGGCAACAGTTTATGGAGGGTTAGACAATTTGGCGTTCACAAATACACAACAAATTTGGTTGTAAGCTGGTAAGAATAAAATTAATCGAATTGTGCTCATTTTCCTGCAGAGGACCCGGCGAACGCCCAAGCAGTCATGCCCGATCGCGGTCCACATCAGTCTCGCATCACGGAATCGCGACTTCCAGTGGGTTTCCCCAGATATACGCACACGCGTGAATAGCTGCAAAACCTGCTTGCTCTTATTCAGAATAACCAAATGGCGGATTCTAAGCCCGTTTGCGAGCAAGACGGTATCCCGCAACAAGACGTAATCGCAAGCCACAGTCGCAAACGAATCGCAGAGGAAAATCTGGCGGAGGTGGCTGTCAAGAAGCCAAAACAGATTTGAGTTGTTTCAAAATGATATCACATTCTGTAGGCTGAAGAGTTTTGAATGAATGTGTGAGCAGGGTTGGAAAAAAATTTTTGGGATAACATAACATGACCTTTGTCTATGATGTTTTTGCAATTGTTTTCGCGAGAGCAAACTATAGAGTAGGAATCGAAACACAGCTTTTGCGACGTCATTATTGTACATCACTAAGGTACAGTGTCCATTTTTTTCTTTCTTTTCGTGAAAATCATCTCTGACGACTGGCCCGATCACCTACTGTCAGGCGTTACGCCGACAGCACGTGTCACTGGTCTTCGCAAAGGCGTGCCCTCAAAGCACCTTACCTCACCATGGTATTTCTTGCTTCATGCAGCCCTCAAGAACCCAGACATTGAAAATCATCTGTTTTGTACATGTGTCTTGTATACTTGCTCTGCTCAGTGTTATTGAGGTGTTGGAATTGCATGTGTACTGTACCTACATTGTGAAATAAAGCAAAGGAAAGAGAGCAAACAGAAGTTTGTCTACCTCGATCAGCATTCTTGCCACTCGCCTTCAATTGATCTGCTGCATACAAAATTCCAGACCCGCAACAGAAATTGTCTACAGCATGCCACATTTTAGTTGTTTCGCACTCCAAGCGCTTTTGAGATTTCCTGTTGCCGATCGCAAAACACGCATATCGCCTTGCATCATTTATGGGGTTGGGGCTAATAGAGTGGTCAATTAAAGTGGTCAACTCACAACGACATAAGAGTAAAAGGCAACCTACGCCAACATGACCTCGATTCGCAGCTGGCAGAATGGTGAAACATTCTGACGTGGCTGCTGTTTTGGGAAATGTTACACGTTGAAGAATACAAAATGGAGCGTGATTTTCTCTTTCTATTCGTTTTGAGTACACACACCTTCGATCGGGCTCGTGTTGGTGTAGTTTGTCTATCATGAATCTCGGTCATGATGATGATGATCTCGACCTCGAGTCATGATGAGAGAAATGATGAGGTTTGATGTCAGCGACAATGCATCACAGACTTGTGTAGATCGGCGCGGCTACGAAATGCTGTTCGGATGTCACCCGGCGATGTTGGTGTACAAATACGTAGTACCTGCCGTAATACTGCTGTATTCCGTTAACTTTATACTCTGTTTCTCACAGTATTGTGACAACTGACCGACAACCTTCAATGATATCCTGGTCAGCATGCGTGGTCAGTTTGGTGGGGTGGGGGTGCGTTGATTTTGTGCAAATACCACGTGCAATGGTGACTGAAATCAGTTTTTGTTTATAAAATTTCGTAGCTCAATATTTCTGATTGTGGTACTTATTGACATCGTTATCAAGAAAAACAGGACTGAAATTTTACAATGTTATTACGAAATGACACAGTTGTGTACGACGTTAGCACGAAAATCCCTGACGTTCAGCATTCGCGATGTGCAGACCGATATGTATAAAGTGCTCACATTCAGAATTTTTTCAAAACTCATAAAACAGAGCGCGAGTCAGACTGGTTTGTTCCGCATGCTGCTGTTCAAACTTCCGGATAAACCTCTTATTTTGCCAATTACTTGTGTCACTCAAATCGTAACTGTTGTCGTAACTCAGGTCAGGGCGTGTGATGAAATGACGTGAGTTGCGTGCATTTTGATGCTGCCCAACGACATACTCCGAAATCCGCACAAATAACCATACATTAGCGACAAATATCGCACCATCACAGGTGATCGTTGTCCTGTGTGAGTTGAGTGAGTTGCGATGATGGCACATTTTTTGTTTTTGTCATTTTCAAAAATAAGTTGTTTACGCAGTTTTGAATTCTTTTGTTGTTTATTTTTCTGTTTCTGTTGTGTGTAGGTTTTTTATGTCTTATAATTAGACGGTTTTTGGTCGGGAATCAAAAGATAGTTGTGTGATTTGGTTTTGGTTTTTTATTTTTTGTGTTTTTTTTTTTTTTTATTTTGGTCGAGATTTAAGCACGTGGCGTCTCTGCCTTTTATGATTTTAAAAATTCTGAATGTACACTTTATACTTGTGCTCTTTTTTTGTGTTGTTGTCTGACTCTCTTTCGTGTCACACAACTGTGTCATTTCGTAATACAGACAAAGCCTTTTGTTTTTGGTTTTTGTTTTTCCCCCACTTTGTGTATGTTTAGTTTTGTAACATTGTAAAATTTCAGTCCTGTTTTTCTTGATAACGATGTTCAATAAGTACCACAATCAGAAATATTGAGCTACGAAATTTTATAAACAAAAACTGATTTCAGTCACATTGCACGTGGTATTTGCACAAAATCAAACGCACCCCCACCCCACCAAACTACCACGCATGCTGACCAGGATATCATTGAAGGTTGTCGGTCAGTTGTCACAATAATGTGAAAAACAGAGTATAAAGTTAACGGAATACAGCAGTATTACGGCAGGTACTACGTATTTGTACACCAACATCGCCGGGTGACATCCGAACAGCATTTCGTAGCCCCGCCGATCTACACAAGTCGTGCATGCATTGTCGCTGACATCAAACCTCATCATTTCTCTCATCATGACTCGAGGTCGAGATCATCATCATCATGACACGAGATTCATGATAGACAAACTACACCAACACGAGCCCGATTTCGAAGGTTGTGTGTAACTAAAAACGAATAGAAAGAGAAAATCACGCTCCATTTTGTATTCTTCAACGTGTAACATTTCCCAAAACAGCAGCCACGTCAGAATGTTTCACCATTCTGCCAGCTGCACATCGAGGTCATGTTGGCGTAGGTTGCCTTTTACTCTTATGTCGTTGTGAGTTGACCACTTTAATTGACCACTCTATTAGCCCAACCCCATAAATGATGCAAGGCGATATGCGTGTTTTGCGATCGGCAACAGGAAATCTCAAAAGCGCTTGGAGTGCGAAACAACTAAAATGTGGCATGCTGTAGACAATTTCTGTTGCGGGTCTGGAATTTTGTATGCACAGATCAATTGAAGGCGAGTGGCAAGAATGCTGATCGAGGTAGACAAACTTCTGTTTGCTCTCTTCCTTTGCTTTATTTCACATTAGGTACAGTACACATGCAATTCCAACACCTCAATAACACTGAGCAGAGCAAGTATACAAGACACATGTACAAAACAGATGATTTTCAATGTCTGGGTTGCCTTGAGGGCTGCATTGAAGCAAGAAATACCATGGTCAGACGGTAAGGTGCTTTGAGGGCACGCCTTTGCGCAAGACCAGTGACACGTTGCTGTTTCGGCCCGTAACGCCTGACAGCTTAGGTGATCCGGGCCAGTCGTCAGAGATGATTTTCACGAAAAGAAAGAAAAAAATGGACACTGTACCTTAGTGATGTACAATAATGACGTCGCAAAAGCTGTGTTTCGATTCCTACTCTATAGTTTGCTCTCGCGAAAACAATTGCAAAAACATCATAGACAAAGGTCATGTTATGTTATCCCAAAAATTTTTTTCCAACCCTGCTCACACATTCATTCAAAACTCTTCAGCCCAGAATGTGATATCATTTTGAAACAACTCAAATCTGTTTTGGCTTCTTGACAGCCACCTCCGCCAGATTTTCCTCTGCGATTCGTTTGCGACTGTGGCTTGCGATTACGTCTTGTTGCGGGATACCGTCTTGCTCGCAAACGGGCTTAGAATCCGCCATTTGGTTATTCTGAATAAGAGCAAGCAGGTTTTGCAGCTATTCACGCGTGTGCGTATATCTGGGGAAACCCACTGGAAGTCGCGATTCCGTGATGCGAGACTGATGTGGACCGCGATCGGGCATGACTGCTTGGGCGTTCGCCGGGTCCTCTGCAGGAAAATGAGCACAATTCGATTAATTTTATTCTTACCAGCTTACAACCAAATTTGTTGTGTATTTGTGAACGCCAAATTATCAAACCCGGAAGTGGTGTTGAAGCGCAGCGCTCAACTAGATGAAAACGAAACAGGAAAAGCAGCTGAGTTGTCAAGGGCACTACAGCCGTATATGGACATGGACGTGCTTCCTGCGGTTAGCAATTGACTGGACTGATTCAATTCAATTTCATTTGAATCAACTTTGCCTGTTTTGTGTTTCAAAACCAAACGCATCACAGCAAACACTTTGCAGCTGAATGATCTGCGTCAAGCAGAAACCGAACATCTGGCACGAATAAATGCATTGACGGAATTTATTATCAAAGCAGCTGGTGAGCTGAAAACGTCGTCAGACAAGATTGCGATGCTTCGAACCAATCTGGAACAGAAGACACTGCTGATGTGGCAACAGTTTATGGAGGGTTAGACAATTTGGCGCTCACAAATACACAACAAATTTGGTTGAAGCTGGTAAGAATAAAATTAATCGAATTCGTCATTTTCCTGCATAGGACCCGGCGAACGCCTGAGCAGTCATGCCCGATCGCGGTCCACATCAGTCTCGCATCACGGAATCGCGACTTCAGTGGGTTTCCCCAGATATACGCACACGCGTGAATAGCTGCAAACCTGCTTGCTCTTATTCAGAATAACCAAATGGCGGATTCTAAGCCCGTTTGCGAGCAAGACGGTATCCCGCAACAAGACGTAATCGCAAGCCACAGTCGCAAACGAATCGCAGAGGAAAATCTGGCGGAGGTGGCTGTCAAGAAGCCAAAACAGATTTGAGTTGTTTCAAAATGATATCACATTCTGTAGGCTGAAGAGTTTTGAATGAATGTGTGAGCAGGGTTGGAAAAAAATTTTTGGGATAACATAACATGACCTTTGTCTATGATGTTTTTGCAATTGTTTTCGCGAGAGCAAACTATAGAGTAGGAATCGAAACACAGCTTTTGCGACGTCATTATTGTACATCACTAAGGTACAGTGTCCATTTTTTTCTTTCTTTTCGTGAAAATCATCTCTGACGACTGGCCCGGATCACCTAAGCTGTCAGGCGTTACGGGCCGAAACAGCAACGTGTCACTGGTCTTGCGCAAAGGCGTGCCCTCAAAGCACCTTACCGTCTGACCATGGTATTTCTTGCTTCAATGCAGCCCTCAAGGCAACCCAGACATTGAAAATCATCTGTTTTGTACATGTGTCTTGTATACTTGCTCTGCTCAGTGTTATTGAGGTGTTGGAATTGCATGTGTACTGTACCTACATTGTGAAATAAAGCAAAGGAAAGAGAGCAAACAGAAGTTTGTCTACCTCGATCAGCATTCTTGCCACTCGCCTTCAATTGATCTGCTGCATACAAAATTCCAGACCCGCAACAGAAATTGTCTACAGCATGCCACATTTTAGTTGTTTCGCACTCCAAGCGCTTTTGAGATTTCCTGTTGCCGATCGCAAAACACGCATATCGCCTTGCATCATTTATGGGGTTGGGGCTAATAGAGTGGTCAATTAAAGTGGTCAACTCACAACGACATAAGAGTAAAAGGCAACCTACGCCAACATGACCTCGATGTCGCAGCTGGCAGAATGGTGAAACATTCTGACGTGGCTGCTGTTTTGGGAAATGTTACACGTTGAAGAATACAAAATGGAGCGTGATTTTCTCTTTCTATTCGTTTTGAGTACACACAACCTTCGAAATCGGGCTCGTGTTGGTGTAGTTTGTCTATCATGAATCTCGTGTCATGATGATGATGATCTCGACCTCGAGTCATGATGAGAGAAATGATGAGGTTTGATGTCAGCGACAATGCATGCACAGACTTGTGTAGATCGGCGCGGGCTACGAAATGCTGTTCGGATGTCACCCGGCGATGTTGGTGTACAAATACGTAGTACCTGCCGTAATACTGCTGTATTCCGTTAACTTTATACTCTGTTTCTCACATTATTGTGACAACTGACCGACAACCTTCAATGATATCCTGGTCAGCATGCGTGGTCAGTTTGGTGGGGTGGGGGTGCGTTTGATTTTGTGCAAATACCACGTGCAATGGTGACTGAAATCAGTTTTTGTTTATAAAATTTCGTAGCTCAATATTTCTGATTGTGGTACTTATTGAACATCGTTATCAAGAAAAACAGGACTGAAATTTTACAATGTTATTACGAAATGACACAGTTGTGTGACGACGTTCAGCACGAAACATACCCACTGACGTTCAGCATATCGCGATGTGCAGAGCCCGTCATATGTATAAAGTGCTCACATTCAGAATTTTTTCAAAACTCATAAAACAGAGACGCGCAGTCAGAACTGGTTTGTTGCCGCATGCTGCTGTTCAAAAACTTCCGCGATAAACCTCTTATTTTGGCCAATTACTTGGTGGTCGACTCAAATCGTCAACTGTTGTCGTCAACTCAGGTCAGGGCGTGTGATGAAATGCACGTGAGTTGCGTGCATTTTGATGCTGCAACCAACGACATACTCCGAAATGGCCGCCACAAATATACCATGACATTAGCGACAAATATGCGCACCCAATAACACCAGGTGGACACATCGTTGTCCTGTGTGAGTTGACGATCGAAGTTGACGAAATGAAAATGAGCACCCATTTTTATCAGTGTTATCGTGTACAGGTTAGCAGTTTCAGCGCTCGCGATGCGTCATTTCTCAAGAAAATAAGATTGTTTACGTCAGTTTTGACAAATTCTTTTTGTTCAGTTGATAACCAGCAACGGCAATTTTTCGATGTTTCCGTTAACTGAATTGTGCGTACACACCTATAGTATAGTAAGTTTTTAATAATCGCTGCTTCATACATTCCTACGGACGGAGGGAATCTCCTGTTCGAAGTCGAGGCAGGCAACAAGCTCAACACACAAACAAGCCACGCAGCTGACAGACACAGCTTGTGTGAATGAAACGTTCGAAGCGCACACAGCCCCGCTTGCCTGGCTTGTCGACTGTGTGTTGAGCTTGTTGCCTGCCTCGACTTTGAACGGGAGTTTCCCTGCGTCTGTAGGAATGCATGGGGCAGTGAATTTAGAAATTGCTATATAACATATTAGGTGCACACAAGTACAGTTTCATGTAATTTTTTGCTTTATTATTGCGTCTCTTATTGCGTACAAAAACCTCGGGCGTGCATAAAACCTGGGTTTTTGCAATTGTGGTGACCGGCGCTTGTATCATTTCCATGGTCGATATCAAACTTGGTTATCGGATCGGATCTCTCTACGTAGTCACATCACATCACTGTGATCGGATCGGACTACCTAGTCATATTGATGTGACCTGACTAGGCTGACGGATCCAATCCGGTCACATCCAATCACCAAGTTTGATATCTATGACCAGTGTCTCTCTTTGGGCTACGTCTCGTTAAGATACAAGGAACAAAAAAGCTCCGGTACCGTTGTTGCGAAAACAGTGAACTCAATTATTCAATTTCAGCTTTTCAACAAAATTGAAAATCGTTCATGTTGCGTCGATAAGTGCGGACAACACCCCAAACATTGTCATCAAAATCTGCGTGCAACAGACAACACACGATCTCAACAAGAGCAGAAGGCGTCAGTAATTCGCAAAGCCAGTGCTGTGCCTTTTATGTAAAAAATTCGGCTGACCTTAGCCACTGAAAAATTGGGGGCCATCTACAGTTGAATGATCCTAATGCCGAGTCGTGGCATTCTGAACGATCAAATCCTAAAGATCTCGTTCGCCGTCTGCGTGGTCGGCATGCTTGGACTGAGACGAACTGCTGAGATCGCTGGCGTTTTTGTGATCATGCTTGTTTTGGGGGTGATCTTCATCAAATTGTTCGGAGAGAGGAACCAGAAGAGCAGGTGATGCATTATACGTCAGTGTGGTCGTATATCTTTTTGACTCTGGTGCGGAATTCATAAAAAACAAGAATAATTTTTTTTGTTGAAAAAAGATAAAATCATTTCCCGCGCCATCATTTTTCGAGGTGGCTTATTTGTATACAGTGCCACATACGCCAGCTCTCTTCTACTGTTTGACGTACCGAGTTCATACAGATAAAATACGTTGCTTTTAAGCCCTTTTTCAGTGCTTCCATCAAGAATCCACAAAGATCCACCAACGTGAGTACCAAACTTTGTGTGCCGGCATGCCTTTGCAGCACGCTTGTCCAAATTATAGCCGTTGGGGCACAATGTGCATATTCTACCTATGTACTGTATGTATACCTCTACCTTGATTACAAGGCGGTGTTGCACCAAGCTGGTATTTGCTTTTATAAAAAAAGTGTATCCTGCCAAACGAACGAGATATGCTGTACATGTGCTCAAGTGTGATTGGTATGTTCGTTCCAATAGCATCATTTATCAAAAAAAACTGGAGACTCCATTGTTGCGAAAACAGACAAACATGACTTTGTTTTATAAGTACGTATGTAATTTCGATGTCAATGGGTGATATTTTCGAAACGATGTAAAGGTCAGTTGGGTGTAAAGGTCGGTGGAAAGCTCGGTCGACAGCTCAGTGTGATAGACCTCGGTGTAAACTTGAAACATTCCACGTTAATAACAGGCAATGTTTCACGTTTACACCGAGCTACGCCGACCGAGCTTTCGACCGAACTTTACACCGACCTTTACGCCCAACTGACCTTTACACCGTTTCGAAAATTCCACCCAATGGCTTTTGAAAACAACTGTACATAAAGATGGGAAAACACGATATCTTAATCAATGTTGTTCAGTCTGTATTCTTGTCGACCCACGCTTATCGGTTGGTGAATCACAAGTGTTTAAAAAATAATATGCGGGTGTGCTTTGTGGACACGTGTAAACGCATATGACGCGTCAAGGACTTTAGCCAAAAATATATACAGTAGTTCAATGCCGGACTTCGTGGTTTCGAAAATCGATGGTTTTATTCATATGGATTTAAGTCAGACTTCTGCTAGTGGTGGGAATGGGGAATTCACAAAACAATACATAATATTTTGTTGAGAAAACCGTGCAACCATACACAACGTGTCAAAGTTGACGCTTTGTTTGGAAACCGCGTCTTGTCCATCATCCAGCGTGACCACATCTGACTTTGAACTTTGATGGTAAAGTTGACGATGAACTTGACTTTGTTTTGTGAATTCCACCCAAAAATAGTGGATCGATCTAACTCGAGTTTTCGCTTCCTGCGGAATACCGAATTCAGTTCTTAATGATAGAGAAATTGACGCCAGAAAGTGGTTTGGAGATAACGTGCGTTGAAAACCGTGTGCAAAAGCCGATATCAAACTTGGTGACCAATCCGGTTTGGCGTTGCCTTGAACACGTTACTACTTGCATCAACGATATTTATCAATGCCGCTGGTGGAAATAGTGGCGAAGCGTCACGGGACCCAACCATGTCCGATCAGATAACCAAATTTGCCCCTTGTTCAGTCGCGACACCAGCGACTCACTGGCGGCTCAGTGTCAGAGTACATTTGGGTCGCAGGCGACCTCTTTCATGCATCGCGGTCGATGTTATGCGATCAAGCTGGGCACTGGATGGACGTTGGCGGACGCGCTGTCCGCATGCGACCAACTGCCTATGGCGGACATTTGTCGACATTGCATTCGCGTCAAGTAACGACAATCCTCAGACAGAAATTGATCGCTGCGGTCAGTTACAATGCTCGCTCAAGAACACTGCAATAACGAATTCGATCATACAGAATTCCCAACTGCTTGTTCCTTTCTACTTCTTTTTTGTTCAGTTAGTTCCTTTACATCACAAAAGTTTCTTTCTGTCTCGGGCCAAAGGGGTCATATAACTGCATCATCTTGGAAACCCTACGTATTTCATTTGCCATCGGCAAAAATTGAGTGTTAGAATGCCATCCAATGTGAGGAAACTCAACTCTCAATCTTTTTTGTTCCTGCAGCTGTTTTATTCCTGTTGAGACTCCTGTGTTGTTTTATCATGGTCTTTGTTTTCGGGCACGTAGCTACACAGTATAATAAATCCACTTTGCCGAATTATACTCGATTTACAAAAAACAGACCATAACATAACACTGTTGCATAAATCAGAATATAACACTATTGTCAATATGTGTTTTCATCACACTTTTCATTCTAATACTAACAACTGGGATGGGATAAATCCAAGGCTTACTAGTTTTATCGCGTTGGTTGGAGTATGTGAAGTTTCGCTTCCCTTTGTTGTGCGGATGGACCGCGTTGTTTTCTGCTTCGAATAAAAACGCGTTCCATCACAGTCGGATCGGATTATTTGCTTCTTTATTCCGTTCTTGTATTCTTGCGGCAATGCTAACGTGTTACGCAGTCGATGTTCCATAGAAATGGGAACCACTGAAATAATAAAAGAACAGAAACAGGGGAGAGTATCGAAATTCAATTAAGCCTTCCAGCCTATTGACACCGCAAAGTTTGCAGATCACCAAGCCTTCCAGCCCATGACACCACAAAGTTGCAGATCACCAAGCCTTCCAGCCCATTGACACCACAAAGTTGCAGATCACCAAGCCTTCCAGCCCATTGACACCACAAAGTTGCAGATCACCAAGCCTTCCAGCCCATTGACACCACAAAGTTGCAGATCACCAAGCCTTCCAGCCCATTGACACCACAAAATTGCAGATCACCAAGCCTTCCAGCCCATTGACACCACAAAATTGCAGATCACCAAGCCTTCCAGCCCATTGACACCACAAAATTGCAGATCACCAAGCCTTCCAGCCCATTGACACCACAAAATTGCAGATCACCAAGCCTTCCAGCCCATTGACACCACAAAATTGCAGATCACCAAGCCTTCCAGCCCATTGACACCACAAAGTTGCAGATCACCAAGCCTTCCAGCCCATTGACACCACAAAGTTGCAGATCACCAAGCCTTCCAGCCCATTGACACCACAAAGTTGCAGATCACCAAGCCTTCCAGCCCATTGACACCACAAAGTTGCAGATCACCAAGCCTTCCAGCCCATTGACACCACAAAGTTGCAGATCACCAAGCCTTCCAGCCCATTGACACCACAAAGTTGCAGATCACCAAGCCTTCCAGCCCATTGACACCACAAAGTTGCAGATCACCAAGCCTTCCAGCCCATTGACACCACAAAGTTGCAGATCACCAAGCCTTCCAGCCCATTGACACCACAAAGTTGCAGATCACCAAGCCTTCCAGCCCATTGACACCACAAAGTTGCAGATCACCAAGCCTTCCAGCCCATTGACACCACAAAATTGCAGATCACCAAGCCTTCCAGCCCATTGACACCACAAAGTTGCAGATCACCAAGCCTTCCAGCCCATTGACACCACAAAGTTGCAGATCACCAAGCCTTCCAGCCCATTGACACCACAAAGTTGCAGATCACCAAGCCTTCCAGCCCATTGACACCACAAAGTTGCAGATCACCAAGCCTTCCAGCCCATTGACACCACAAAGTTGCAGATCACCAAGCCTTCCAGCCCATTGACACCACAAAGTTGCAGATCACCAAGCCTTCCAGCCCATTGACACCACAAAGTTGCAGATCACCAAGCCTTCCAGCCCATTGACACCACAAAGTTGCAGATCACCAAGCCTTCCAGCCCATTGACACCACAAAGTTGCAGATCACCAAGCCTTCCAGCCCATTGACACCACAAAGTTGCAGATCACCAAGCCTTCCAGCCCATTGACACCACAAAGTTGCAGATCACCAAGCCTTCCAGCCCATTGACACCACAAAGTTGCAGATCACCAAGCCTTCCAGCCCATTGACACCACAAAGTTGCAGATCACCAAGCCTTCCAGCCCATTGACACCACAAAGTTGCAGATCACCAAGCCTTCCAGCCCATTGACACCACAAAATTGCAGATCACCAAGCCTTCCAGCCCATTGACACCACAAAGTTGCAGATCACCAAGCCTTCCAGCCCATTGACACCACAAAGTTGCAGATCACCAAGCCTTCCAGCCCATTGACACCACAAAGTTGCAGATCACCAAGCCTTCCAGCCCATTGACACCACAAAGTTGCAGATCACCAAGCCTTCCAGCCCATTGACACCACAAAGTTGCAGATCACCAAGCCTTCCAGCCCATTGACACCACAAAGTTGCAGATCACCAAGCCTTCCAGCCCATTGACACCACAAAGTTGCAGATCACCAAGCCTTCCAGCCCATTGACACCACAAAATTGCAGATCACCAAGCCTTCCAGCCCATTGACACCACAAAGTTGCAGATCACCAAGCCTTCCAGCCCATTGACACCACAAAGTTGCAGATCACCAAGCCTTCCAGCCCATTGACACCACAAAGTTGCAGATCACCAAGCCTTCCAGCCCATTGACACCACAAAGTTGCAGATCACCAAGCCTTCCAGCCCATTGACACCACAAAGTTGCAGATCACCAAGCCTTCCAGCCCATTGACACCACAAAGTTGCAGATCACCAAGCCTTCCAGCCCATTGACACCACAAAGTTGCAGATCACCAAGCCTTCCAGCCCATTGACACCACAAAGTTGCAGATCACCAAGCCTTCCAGCCCATTGACACCACAAAGTTGCAGATCACCAAGCCTTCCAGCCCATTGACACCACAAAGTTGCAGATCACCAAGCCTTCCAGCCCATTGACACCACAAAGTTGCAGATCACCAAGCCTTCCAGCCCATTGACACCACAAAGTTGCAGATCACCACCCCCAGATCACCAAGCATTCCAGCCCATTGACACCACAAAGTTGCAGATCACCAAGCCTTCCAGCCCATTGACACCACAAAGTTGCAGATCACCAAGCCTTCCAGCCCATTGACACCACAAAGTTGCAGATCACCAAGCCTTCCAGCCCATTGACACCACAAAGTTGCAGATCACCAAGCCTTCCAGCCCATTGACACCACAAAGTTGCAGATCACCAAGCCTTCCAGCCCATTGACACCACAAAGTTGCAGATCACCAAGCCTTCCAGCCCATTGACACCACAAAATTGCAGATCACCAAGCCTTCCAGCCCATTGACACCACAAAGTTGCAGATCACCAAGCCTTCCAGCCCATTGACACCACAAAATTGCAGATCACCAAGCCTTCCAGCCCATTGACACCACAAAGTTGCAGATCACCAAGCCTTCCAGCCCATTGACACCACAAAGTTGCAGATCACCAAGCCTTCCAGCCCATTGACACCACAAAATTGCAGATCACCAAGCCTTCCAGCCCATTGACACCACAAAGTCACAGATCACAGGTTATTCACGTATATACAGGATTGCAAAATGACCAAGCACTAGCAACCCCTCCTCTGACCGGAATCCCAATCCTTTCGGCAAGTCGTCTCCAAGCCAACTGAGGCACGTCCGGTTTTGGCAGGAGCTCTCATGCAATGCAGTGGCTTCGAGGTGCGCTCCTGTAAACACACTAATTTTATTTCTATTGAAAAAGACTTGGCACTGACGAGCCCTGGTGCCTCGGTCTGTCTGCGAAGGCAGGGCGAAACGGACCAACATTACTGCACTCAGTACATTGTGACTTCACTTATGTGTACTGCTTGATGTGGCTCTCTGCCCTAGTTATGCACAGATGTGAAGAAACTCTGTTTATGAGCTTGCACGCGATGTTACAGCCCGGCAGAAAGATCTGCTGGTGGGGCTTTTTGAAGATAAGTTTGCCAGAGACGTTCGCACTGACGAGCTCTAGCGCCTCGGTCTGTCTGCAAAGGCAGGGCGAAACAGACCAAATTACAGCACTCAGTTAATTGGCGGCAGTTTGAAGCAAAGCGTTACCAACCGCATCCCTTGGTGACTGTTGCTGATTGAATTCATCAGCATCCATTCGATTTTTTCGTGGTTGAGATCATGTAACGGATGATGATCGGATCAGTGTGTGTGATAGAGTTCGGCGTTTTCCGCAGAAGTCGTCGAAGTTGCTTTTGAAGAAATGAATGAAATGACAAGAAACGGCGCCTTTTATACCCACTTACGTACCGTAGTCTGAACCGGTTTCATGCCAACTCGTCATTCTTTGTTTTACACAAGGTGAATGTTCTTATTGAAAGTTTTGGTTCTTCGCCAATCGATTTCATCAGGTGCTACGTACATATACGTCCACATCTCGCTGCCTGCTGTTTGTGTTGCAACATGCCCAAAATTACACGATGCGAACAGAAAAGGCGCCGAGCGATTGCAGCCAGGAACGCCAAGGCAACTTTGTTGTCTGAAGCAACAAAATTGAAAGGTTGGGGCATTGTAGATATATAATTCACCCCGACAGCTTAACATTCCGCCGGTGCAAATAATAAAAATGGTTATATCAGTACGTGGCGCGCCAAGTGGCGAGCTGAGGAATTCGAGAGAGAGCCATACATTTGTTGCAATGGAATATACTATAGGAGGCAGAATTTCAGGCGAGCAAGTTCGTTTATCCCTCATTCCGCATCTTCCGGTCGGCTGCTATGTGCTGGACTGTCGTCGCCGCTTTCTCAATCAAGGCGGATGGTCAGTGTTCGAAATCGACGTATCTGTTCCACCGGACTTGGTGCCACTGCTCCGGTCGCTTGCATCATTGCCACTTGGACTGAAGGTTGAAACGACCGTAAGTCCAAGTGTTCAGCGGGCCGGGCCACATTTTGCAGTTTGCAATAGCACCTCATCTCATCAATGAGCATTCTTTGCTTGTTTTTTTCAGGCGAATCCTAAGAAAGGTCGGCTTGAATCGTCTGTTGATCGTTCGAGCTCACTGCTCTCCACGCTGAGTGACACCAATCGAATGGCGGCCGGTGTCACGCCCAGAAACAGTCTCACGGCTTCGCTGGTTGAAAAGGTATGAGCGGCAGATGGTCACTCTACTTTGATCTTGCAATCGTTTACAAAAGTAACAATATCAGTTGGTCGTTGATTTCAGCCGTCCACCGATCAAGCCAATCACACAACGAATAACACTGCATTCGGTATGTGGCATGCGGAAGTGCAAAATCGTGCTCGATTTGCCATACAATGCAATGAATCGCGTATGTGGAAAAGTCTGTTGGTCAGATTATGGTCGGTGATTTCAAATGGTGTGACCACAAGTTACAGCACCGACCAACAGCAACAACAACTGGAATATCGACGACAATTCTTTTCGAAGCGAAGACTTTGAACCTGCTTGTGAGTTTTCACTATCCGTCATCTAATTTTGAAAGTTTTTGAACTCAGTTCAATTTGGCTTCTAAGTGAGCAAAATCGGATCTTGCATTTCAGCGACAGCGATGATCGAACGGGCCGAAGAGACGAACGAGATCGCATTCGGTGACCTACACTGTGATTTCAGCATTCCCGAGCCAACATGCTACAGCCCAGTCAGTTGCTCACATGCTCTATTGCCAACTGATATATCTGCGTGAGTTTACATGGCGACATTTGTGCAGGATCAGGGAACGTCGGTGTTCGTTGGTGCTCTGAAGCAGCCTGTCTACGTGAGTGATTTGTTGCACTATTGATAAAAATCAAAGTCTGACTCATTTTGAACGACTATGAAAGGAAAACTAACATTTACAGTTTGGCTGCTCGCTGCCGCCCATCGAGTCAAATTCGCAGCTAGAGAATGAACGTGTAAGTCGATTTTACACCGGTCATGTCCCCGAACACTGCAACACAATGGTACGCATTCCTCAGGAAGCGGCAATGGATCACGAGCTGCCACCCGGTGAAACATCAGCAAAGAAGAACACACCGCCAGAACAGCGCAATGAACATACGTTCGACAGTGGAAAATCATCACGGACGAATGAAGGTGTAAGTGTCGATTTTATTTTACACTGGCCATGTCACCGAACACTGCAACACAATGCGCATTCCTCAGGAAACAGCAATGGATCACGAGCTGCCACCCGGTGAAATACCAGCCCCGCAGGACAGGTCCCCTGAACCGACGAAAAACAGTAATGCGAATGCATCATCATCAAACCCGGGCTCAGCGCACGATGATCAGGGAGAGAACACTGTCGCCGATGAGACACCTTTCGATGACCGACCACCGACAGACGACAGCCCAAGTGGAACTGAGAAATTTGCAGCGATGAAGGACCGAATGCGCCTGAATCGACGTGCAATTGGTCAACAACGGGTGCGCGAGCGTGCGGTTGTGCGCAGACGGTGAGTGTGGTTGTGGGTAAGAAGAGCAGTGATTGTTTGGTAGTTAACGCAAATCGTCCGTGGTGGTCATCAAACGTGGCCAGATCACAGTAACCCCAAATGAGCTCGAGACTATACAGCAAATGAGCTCGAGACTATACAGCAAATGAGCTCGAGGCTCGAGCAGTGCATGACATTGGGCTGCGTTAGCGACCAGCGTTGATGATGCGTCTACTTCACATGAACATAAGCCGGGAAAACTTTGCGTGTTTCGTTGACACAACTTTTTTGCGTACAACTTCAAGCATTCCATATCAGCCGTTTCAGTTTGTTGGATCGATCACCGTCACCCATCATCCCGATCTCAACGCGAACACGACAAAAATGTTTTCTCACACAACATCCGTTCTGTCCCCTGGCCAAATTGAACTACAAATTGCAACTGAGCTCCAGGGCACCACCGAAAAAGAATGCGAAAAGGACGGTCTAGAAACTATATACACATCAACATACGTACATATATGATTCGTTTGGGTCTGAAATTTGATTTGTTCGTGGCGTGTTTTTGTAAACCAAATTCTTTCTCCTCATACTTTCACTCCTTGTAATCGAAAAAAATTGTGACTATAATAAAGTTCCAAATTCGCTGCCGCACAGTAAAATACGCCCCATAGTTAATGTCAAGTTATAAACCCGAACACTAACCATGCACGGGTCTGAAACATTGCGCGCAGCAGCCTGGCTGGCTGGCAAGCTGCGTGTGTGTTGGCTGTCCGAATGTTTCACAAGTTGATTTTCGGGTTTAGAACCTGACATTAACTATGGGGCGTACTTTACTGTGCGGCAGCGAATTTGGAAATTTACAATAGTTGCGTGTATTGTATTGACTGCCATCATCTATCTGAAAACGTTTGTTTTGGTTGAATTCTAATCGACATTGTATCTATCGTACCATATTTGTTCGCGTCGAGATTTCGACCATTTGTGAACTTTTTGTGGTCTAAAGCCCGTTTCATGGTGAGAATATTTAGTCACAATCACAAGCAGGTGGCGGAGCATTGAGAGTGTCACCCCCATTCAATGCTTTGACCATCACTATAACAGGCTAAATTGTAAGTGACAAACTTCGCGTGATATTTTAGTTCACTTGATTATCTGTGCAGCACTTGCAGTGTATGTAGGCACATGCCTTTATATAAGAAAGTTCTGTTGCAAATGACAACTCTTGACTGATTATGTAGCCAATAAAACTGAAACAGCTGATCGAATCTATTTTGGTCACGTGACTTTTTCAGCTCAGTCAGGATAGTTCGAGACTTGGTCTCGCCACTAGTTTCGACCACTAAGGTTGTTCCCAGACGTTCTTGGCATTTTTATGCGTCGGTGGACTTGGTGTCGGTGTTTGTTACAGTTCCATAGTTGTTATACGGTCGGTGATGCTCTGCATTTATTTTGGCCCATTCTCACTGCTGTTCAGTTATGAGGCAGTTCATACAGTGGTCAATAAACGTTTTTGTTCGAACCCCATTTTTTAAAATTTTTAAGTAAAAAATTTTTTATTCCTGCCAAAATTTGCCCAATAAAAATGAGCGCTCAAGCAAAAAATAGTGGTATTTTTGTTTCAGTGTGTTCAAAGTGCATAAGCACTGGTGATACGAAAGCATATCCAATGTACCGAAGCACCGGTGTGGGTGTCTTGGCGTGTCTTTCTGATACGGTACTCCAGGACGTAAAATTATTGTGCTCATTAAAAAGCGCACGCACGGCTTCTGGCAATGGAATAGTAACAGTATGACCCACTATGGTTGTGGTGAGAAACAGAAGGGTTGAGCGGAGAATCTTGTCGACCTGTGTATGGTCTTCGTTAGATTCTTCGGATTTAACCTATGTATTTGTTGTGAATATTTCAGTTGGCATAAAAACTGTCGCAGTTTCAGGACTCGCATCAAAACTGACGCGGTGAGTGACTTTTAGCGAAAGTATTTCACGGGCAATAGATAACTCAACACACGGCGCATTGCAGGTAATCCAATAACAAGCATTAGCAGCACACCATCACACATATTTTGACACCGTCATGGGTAGTACAGATTCAGCATGAAAAACTTGGAATGAACATTTGATTTACGACATGTAATTTACGAGTTCAAAAATTGGCAAACACAGTTATGAGCAAGCAAAATCACTGACAGAGAACAATAGCGAAACATGAGAATACGCTGGTTTGATTACACTACCAAACAAAAAACAACATCAACGACATACTTCACATCCAAATCACAAAACTTCCCAGATCTTCTAAGCCGTTCGAAGTATGATGTGCACACCGGAATCCGTGTCAACGATACCGCTCATTTCGTTCACCTGATGGACAGAGGAGAATGTTCAGCCTGATTGAAAAGGAAGAGTAGCAGTACAGTTACCACGAAGTTGGATACAGGCAGAGGGAATGAATTAACCTAAATCAACAAGGAGACGCCGGCTGATTATGAAAGTCTCCCGGCACCAACACAGTTACCTCCAACGCAAACGACGCGTCCTCGAACGGTTTCTGCATTTGTCCCCGTCCGAACTCGCCCAAATCACCACCTTTTTTAGCCGACGAACAATCACTGAACTCGGACGCGATGTCGGCGAACTTCTTCTCGCCAGACTGGATCTGTTGGATGTAGCCTGTGGGGTGAGATAGCACAAAGCAACGTACTATATATTTGGGATATGGACACAATGTTGGCTCGCTATTGTGACTTGCTGCTTTGGTCTAATGACCCCCTTGCGTAGAGTGATAACGTTGTGCAGCCAGCTGCCTGTACTCTCTGTAATGCTGAATGTTCTTCATAAGCAGCGAGATGAAAAGCCCGGACGGAGTCATGTCACTGTGAACATGATAGTACTGCAATCATACGTTTTCCCAAATTAGAATACTACTGACAGCGACTGTTTGATCATCATAGTGACCGATATCAAACTAAGCGATCGCATGCTTCTGCGCAGACCGATGACGTAATCAGACACGGTTTAATCACCAAGTTTGACACCGACCAACGATTATTCTCGCATTGAAACGTTGACGATTTTGCTTGACCCATCAGGCGACACCTTTTAATATCTCCATCGCCTCATCCTTGCTGCGTGTGATCGTGTCCTGTCGCCAGGACGATGGTCGACGCGATTTGTTGTGTTTGACGAGAATGTGCGAACAACGAACAGTCGACATTATGGATGAACTTGATGAATCAGGGAATGACGGCTGCGCATATAAACTGAGTGATAGTTAGCTCGGGTTGTCATCCACTTAATGACAATACGGCTTGCAATTCAATAATCACCATGGCCGTGATGAAAGGACAATGAGCGTGTTGAGCTCATTTGGTCAAAACCAGTTTTAAAGTAGTCGAAATTCAAAACAAGTCGATTTGCATATTTTACCATTCAGCAACCCAAAACAATGTACATGACACGAAATAGGCTAGCGAGAAGTTTCGAGGCTGTTTGCAATCCGAAATGCAACCACAGTTGAGATGAGAGACGTTTAGCCAAGCGGACAAATACAATATTCACAATTAACAGACATGTTGAACCCAAAAGGTAAAAAAACACATCAAAACTTGAATCCAAGACGGTCAGGCAGTCCTCAGTATGACATGAAGTCCAGAATCGGTCTCGACTACTTGACTCAGTTCGTTGACTTGCAGCGCAAAGGACGCCTTCTCAAACGGCGGTTGCATTTTGCCGCGCCCGAAAAAGCCTGAAACATTTTTTTTATTGCGAAACGACAAATTTTTCGCAGATTTTGTCACCAAAATAAGATTTAATCACCACAAACTCACCTAAATCTCCCTGCCGTTTCGCGCTGGAGCAGTCACTGAACTGTTGTGCAATCGCATGGAACGAACGTTCGCCCGTTTCGATCTCTTCACGGTAACCTCAAACGAAAATGGTCATCACCATCACTGATGTCACAATGTGAACTTCTGAATTTATGACCAGCGTGAAATAGCCGAGTAATCGCTTTGCGGCAGCGCGCGGTGCAATTTAATGTGGGAAAATAACCAGTTTCTGCGTGCTGCCTTGTCTCAGATCTAAACCCAAATGAAAACATTCCACTCGCACCTTTAATCAATTCCATGGCATCGTCTTTTGTACGAGTGATCTTCTCCTGTCGCCACGACGATGGACGACGAGATTCGGCGTGTTTGACGAGAATGTGCGAACATTTGACAACCTGACATGAGAAGAAATAATGTGAAGTAAGACAAAAACAACTGATGTAGTGTGCAACGAAGCAGAACTTCATTATACCGAATGATGTCTGTACATGTCAACTGTTGTACCATAAAGCAGAAATGTTTCGCCATTTGTAGATTATAGAGTCAGATCAAAGGATGTTGATCTCTAGCAGCCAGCACTGCTCGTAAGTAGGCCGAAATGGACAACCAAAAACACGCTGCACAACTCATATTGGAACCTCAACGCTTGCAAAGCTATATGAGGCTGCAGCTCGGGAACTCACGGTTGCAAATGCAACAACCTGACTGGGGGGAGCAAAAAAGGGGGGAGATACCGAGGTAATGTACCCAGGATTTTGGGTGGCGGAATCCGGTTCGGGGGGAAGAAATTCTAGGGGGAGATACTGTACCATACTAGTATCGTGGGTATGGAATTTTTGTGAGTTAAAATGTGCATAAATCGCGCGAAGCGGCCGTGCATGCACAGACTCAGACAAAGACAGAACGAAAGCGTTTCGCGCTTTGCAGATTATCGTGCGAGAATCAAGGTGACTTTGCTCAGGTCAGTTGACACAAAACAGATGTGCACGCAAAACAGCGAAATTGCCAAACACCCTGCGCACCCAGTTTTGTATTTATTTTCATGTCCGTAAACTCCACACCCGGTCTTGTAATTATGCTTCTTTCATTTAATCTTCTTATTTATGTATTATTGAGTTGGTGCCGACGCAATAAACTGACAAACTAACATTGCCAAACAAATGCAAGCGAACCTCTTCAGGTGGTACAGGTGCTACCTCCACAGATGCCCCACTGGTTCGTGCTTGTGCTGCACCATCAGTTGAGCCAAGTGACCGTCGTTTTACGGCTGCTGGTGGCTCGGCTGGCCGTTTAGGTCGATGCCATTGTGTCTTGCCCGTATACATGTTCAGATAGTAAGCCTGACCTGCAAAGGGGAGAAATTGAGAACTTGGGTCTCATCCCATGGTGCCGTGTAAAAATTGGTTTTTTGTTCTGTGATGATATTGTAGCAATTTCGGTGTTATCGTCGCATGCAACGGCAGATTTGTTGATAGTCTCAATTTACGGGCGTTCACTTATGGATTCCGTGAAACATTTGTGTCCAATGATCACCAGCAATGGAAAAAAATGGTCAGCCTTCGCATTTCACACGATGGGCAGTTGATTTTTTGGGAAATGATAAGCACACTAAAGCACACCAACCAGAATTCCTACTCATCCGTTTCTCCCATCCTTTTGGCAACTCAGCAGGTTCTGCGTCTTCCTCTTTCTTCTTCGGCTCCTTGTCTTGGTCCGGCTCCAGACTTGGACGCGACTTTTTCGCATCAGACGGACCGTCGTCGGACATTTTCGGTTTCTGACAGGGTTCCTATGATTCAATTTCGAGATTATCACATCTCTGTATGTAGATCTCTCTGGATTAAACCAGCACATGTCCAACAAAACAGCCCAGAATGGATAAAACTACTTTTCATCAAACAAGTATTTGTCAAACTTAGCACTAACGTATGAAACAATATCACAGAATCCCATCACCAATGTAAGGCAAGGCAAGCGCACAGACAAGCACCCACAGAAAGTGAATGATTTACAACATGCACATTTTGGAGATCAAGCGAAAAGAAGCAGATTCCTGAAATCATGGACAAGTGAACGAACCACTAGCCACACAAGCATATACCAAAAGATCACAAGTATAGTAAGTTTCCAATTTTGTTGAATCATGCATTTTTACAGACACAGGAAAACATCCGTTCGAAGTCGAGGTAGGCAACACGCAGTGAACAAGCCACGCAGCCTGTGTGACTGAAACATTCAAAAGCACACGAGCCAGCTGCGTGGCTTGTTGAGCGTGTGATTAGCTTGTTGCCTGCCTCGACTTCGAACGGGAGTTTCCCTGCGTTTGTAAAAATGCATGCGGCAGCGAAATTAGGAAGTTACTATACCAGATAACGATTTCCTGAGAATAAGCTCATTTCCCGCTAAAAAGCACCAAGGCGAAACAAGAAATGTATAAGCAAAGCAGTAATTCTACCAAAACATGGACTATCGTATTGAATATATTACCCCATTTTCACACAAATATTTTTCTTCTCCGAATAGAATTCAATGGATTCCTTGGCCGATTCTCTCCCGACGCCCGATGCCTTCATGCCGCCAAAGGGCATGTTCAATTCTCGCACCAGCCAACAATTGCACCACACCGTGCCTGCCTAAACAGTCACGATGGATTCAGTAACCGGATCAGGGTCGCTCTAATGAAATAAAAGAGAATCGTGCCTGAATGGCCTGTGCCACTCGATGCACAGTGTTGATGTCAGTTGACCATATTGACGCGCTCAGACCGTAGTCGACTGAATTCACACGACGTATCACTTCAGATTCGGATTCAAACGGACACACGCACACCTGAAGAATATAATGTGCAACATACAACAATCCACACTTGCGTATTTTTTCGAAAATCACATCCGTGACCACAAAACACGTGAACACAAAACAAAATATTTCTCGGCAGCAAATTCCGCCAGCTTATTACCGCTATTGCAAAAATTTCGGAAATCTTACACTTCGGAAATTCGCAATTTTAATTTTCCGGGAAAATATCTGTTCGTGGACAAAAAAACGCAAGTACACAACAATCTACTTTTTCATTGCTTGTTTCAACCAGTAATCGCGTACCAGATCACCGTCAGTACGAATGTTTCGTGAAACGAACTGTACAGCGAAAAGCCAAAAGCACAGCAAAATTGAATCCCATACAGTGCCGTGCTTTTTCTGATCATTGTTCGATTGAGTCGTGTGCCATAACTCTAAACTCGCCATAAGGAAGAAATGGGTTGAAAATAGTTTCTGCTGAAAAATGAGTCCAAGGGGCAATTTGGGCCCAAATAGCTGGGGGGCGGCCTGAACAGCTGGCGTCCCCCTTCCCACGCCACTGCAACCGACAGAAAAAACTAACCACGGGTCCGAAAATCTCCTCGCACATCAAACGAGAGCTATCAGCGACACCAGTGAGAATTGTTGGTTGAACGAAGAAACCCTGCTGATCAATTCAAAATTATGATGGGACGGTGAATTTCAGCAACGTAACCAGACCCAGAACAAGAAAAACTTACCTTATCCAACCCAGCAGGTTTCTTTATACCTCCACATTCAATTTTAACTCCATCTTCTCGTTTTGCAAGTTTGACATAAGACATTACTTTGTTGTAGTGCGGCTCCGACACCAGAGGACCTGGCAATCAACGTTTTGAAGTAATATGTTACTATCATTTCTATACCATATTTATGAAAAGGTGTAAAAAGTAAAAAAAAGGAAATTCTCACCGGTCGTTGTGCCGCTCACCAGCGGCGGGCCAATTTTCAATTTCTTCGTCTCAGCAATCAAATGCTTCACAAACTCATCAAAAATTTTTCCATGAACGTAAAGGCGAGATGTGCACAGGCAGATCTGACCGGAATTGGCGAAACACGATCTGAAAGTTACCAACATCCCACTTTGTGACAGATAATCGAAATCCTTCCAAGCGTAGTTCATTTTATATTCTGGTGGGAGCTTTGAAGTTCCATAGCCATTTGCTGTGCCCGCGCTGACGATGACCTGGTGCACCGACTGTCTGGGAAAACAGGTGTTAACATACGGCAGAACTGCACGTCGTTTGCAGTCACACACGTGGCATTCGGATTCAAACGGACACACGCACACGTGAAATAAGCAAAAAATCAAAACACCAATGTCCACACCTGACAATGGTAGGCATTGCGGCCTTCCAATCCGAATCAGCAAACACAACGCACGCATTCTTGCCTCCCATTTCGAGTGACAGTCGCTTGGTATTGGCAGCTGTGAGCTCCTGAATCTTTCGGCCCACCGCTGTGCTGCCTGCCATATGTGGATCTGTTTGCGTGTTGTTAGAGAATATATAGCTATACAATACAGTATGTGTTTATATACTGTATCTGGCGAATATATAAACTTCTGCAAGCAAATCTTCGCACACGAACCAGTAAACGAAATTAGCGGCACGTTCGGATGAGTGACCAAGGGTTGACCAGCGCTCGTGCCCGTTCCGAACACTATGTTCACCACGCCGGGAGGAATGCCTGAATAAAATGGTGGAGTCGGAAAATGGAGACTATTTCAGAGGCGATCTTCATTTCACCTGCAAAGTGCTATACCTCAATGCAATAGTCGTGTATAATGCGTCCAACTCCGACTTCGACTACCACTTGGATTACGGTAGAACAACGGTAAAACAATTTCATATCACACGACAGCATTTTGTGACAGCGTTGCAGCATTAATTTCGACCATTAAACATATTCATCGTGTGCAGGGGTGTTTGTGCTACGATTCGAGCGCAAAATGCGGGCCAAACAAAAATGTCTTTGCATGTAGTCGCACTCGCCGTGTTCCCTTGAAACTTCATACGAAAACCAAAAATTTATTACCCACCAGCTTCCTTCAGTGCGTGAGCCAACAGCCAAGCCGTCACGGACGTAAACTCGCTTGGTTTGGCAACAATCTGAAGCGGGTTTCGAACTCAGTGCTTCTGTCTTCTAACAATCTGCTACACCACTGCGCTACACACCGACCAACCGTGCAACCAGCTGCCAGCGCGGGTGCAATTTTGAAGCTCAACAAATATAGCGGTAGATTCCAGGGACTGATGAGACCAGCCACACCTGCTGGCTGCTTGACAACGTAGTTGAGTGCCGTGCACGGCTCGTGCTGGAGAATGGATCTGGAAAATTGGATGACTTTAGATCGTACATCTTGAAACTGAAAGAAAAGAGAAAAGCTCACTCATTCAAGTTATGCAGAATCGCTGTGGCAAAGAATCGAAAGTTGTGCACGCAACGTGGAATGTCGACTGTGCGCGACATGGACAACTGCAAAACCAGAAGAAATGGATATAAATAATTACATTAAATAATTCCAAATAATTACAAAACCATACGGCAGAACTTTATAACACGTAGTGAAGCCAGAACAAAAGGCCATTTTTTCACACCGGTTTTCCTTGATCCCTCGACTCGGCAATGGCGAACTGCTCCAAGTTGGCTTCTATTACATCCGCCACTTCAAACATCATCCGGCTGCGTTGCTGTGGTGACGTTGTGCGCCAACTGCAGCAAAATAATGTTCATGGCAAGACTCTCGAAAACGAAATAAACAGCACACCTATGACGACAAAATGGAGTTTTTTATTCATTGTTTACAGGTAGAAATGCTTCACGAAGAACAGAAGTCGGCAGATACGTATTTTAGATCGAACAATTGCCTCCGTTCCACCATTTCGATATTCACATAACATCTTGAAACGATTGCTAACTGTTCAAACGCCTTAGCGGCCGCGTGCACAGCTAAATCGACATCAGTCGCATCTGAATCAGGCACACAAGCCCATTGACGTTCGGTTGACGGGTCGATCGATGCCAGCCAGCTGTGAGAATGAAAAGACCAGGTGAACTAATGGGAAATGAAGGCAGGACTCAAGCACGGTGATCGGCTAGGTGTTGTTTCCCGATTTCGCTATTTCTACTAAGGGTAATAACGAAGCCGGCCATAGTAGTGTACGAGAAAATCTCGAAATATGGTTCTAAGACACCGCGTCAGCAATGCAGGACCGGTTTGGGTCAATGACAGAAACGACAAATTTGTCAACCGCGCCCACCCCTCACCTGTGACCATTTGCATCCGCAAATTCGCCGTCGATGAAATTCTGAATGTACAACAGATCAGCTGAACCGCCATCTCGCGTGGCTTTGTTGAGCGCATCTGTCAACGACATACCACTGCAGCTGGAAACAAAGTGATGAAGGTCGCAGACAACATGAGAAGTGAGAACTGACAACTGAGGTAAACAACACCAACAAAATAGAGCCAACACCAGCAACGAGTTGGGTCGAATTTAACGACAATTACCAATAGCGCAACACAAATTGATTGGACCATTTTATGCACATATGCAGCACCGTTTTTCTAAGGCACCAACACAGATCACATCAAACTAAAGTACCTACCGGCTATCGTCTGACTATGAATCTGAAGAAATATAGAACCATTCAAAAGAGAAATTCAAAAGTTGAACAAACGTAGGATTGTGAGCAGCATATACAAAGAGTCGAATCTCATATAATGCCATCTTCTTTCAGCGGCTCATTTCTTACGATTCGATTGAAGCCAAACTTGCGCAAATTGATGGTCAGATAATTGCCATAGTAGGCTTGTTCCATGTAGCCGCGACCTTGAAACGGGCTCAGATTTATCATAAAACAACCATTAAAGTCAAAAATATCCAAAGTTAAAAAAACGAAGCAGGCCAACCAGCTGCAAGTGCATGCTGCAATCCGTGTCCCGAGAAGCCACAAACATGCCAGAAATTCTCCCAAGCGGGATACGTACCGATGATAGCATTCTGATCGAATGTGTTGTAATCATAGTAACCAGCCCACGCGCTTTTCACCTGGAACACTATAATTTATGACCGCAAGAAAATATTTTTTTCCCAATTTAACCGACCTTCAAATTCTCGAACGCAGGTATGCGTGCAGCCAGTACCGGCCAGACCTTCTCTTGGAACCAGTCGTAATCGACTTCCAGGTTGCTGTGATCAATTTCTGCGTCTTCTTCCTGAAATTGACAAAAAAAATCGACGAAAAGAAATGATCTTGGGTATGGCGATTTTTTTGGCAACTCCAGAGCGGCTGATCGAACAACAAACAGACGCACGGCGAACAAACGACAAATAACATTGCTCTTGCCGAGAAGTTGGCCAATCACAAAGACGCCAAAGACACAATAAAGTAATTTCCAATACAATAAAGTAATTAGTAAGAGTGCGTCTACCACAGCTCGGCAAACACCAACAAAACACTCGATAGACAAGCGACGATCGGACAAGGGCTTGACAGGGATGAATTCATCAGAAATATCCAATAAACACGACCGACCTCAGTTGGCGAGCGTCCACAAATGTAGACGTGCCCGATGTCCATGCGTCTGCACCAGACACCAGTCGGGTCGATCAGCATCGGCATACGAAGACCGGGACCGTCCGGACAGTGGACGGCGAAGATGTAGCGTTTGCTAGAATGGTACGATTACGTATATTGAAGTTGTTATTGTAGATCGTCAATGAGTATTTGAGGACCAGGATCATGAGTATGCGCACGAGTCGAATTAAGTATCGAGTATCGCCCCTTCCCCTTGCCCACTGAAAAGTTGACTGAAGACTCTGAAAAGGGGGAGGTAGTACATATAAGCCTAATCTTATTTTTCTGGCTATTATTGGAGATCGAACCAGTTCATACATAACAAATAAGTAGTGACCCCCAACTGGTTTGATCATCAGCCACAATTCTACTGTAACTAATAAAGAGATCAACGGGTCGATATTTTAGGTTTCTTGCAAGCAGTATCAATTCCAGTCAAACTTGATGTTCAGAGACCATCCAGAAAATGCTTCTTGTAGTACATCTGTAACATGAGGCGCTTGGAAAAGCTTCAATTTCGAATGTCGAAATGTAGAAGTTCAAAACTAAATCTAAGCTACGAAAAGATAATACCAACAAACACACCCCACGGGACAAAAACATTTTGATTCAGTTGTCAAAAGCGGGCAAGCAAAAGGTCAATAAAAATGGACAAATTCAATGCCCAGTCATTGGGAGGTTATAATTACAAAGCAAGCACGCAAACCCATGCACAACTCTGTCCTCAATGAATTCGAACTTGACATTCGGGCACAACATAACTGTTCTTTGTCGAGAATTTGAGTACCATAAAAAACCACAATCGCCAGGAAATATACCGGTCCCAAAAACATCACAAGAAAAACCACAATACAAAAAAACGGGAAACGTCTGATTTCGTTGTGAACAGCAACAGCAATGTGAAGCAATAACACAATCCAAAGCCAACGCAACCAATCAACCAACCGTTTCTCGATGGGCACAGGTATGCTCATCAGTCCCCGTCCCATGCCACAACCAGCCAGCTTTGCCACCTCCCCCGCCCACGGCCCAGCTGCGTTCACAACTTGGTAGCAACGAATTGGTCGGGGGGAAGAGTCAGTGTGCTCGGGACTGATCTGTAAGATGAGGAAATGGAATAAATATTGAGAATTCTGGATTGGATATGTAATGCACTTTATTTTGCACAATACAGCATATAATAAAAAACAATTCTTTCTGAGTCTTTGTCTTGATGATAAATGATACCAACGAACAATTATCTCGTTCTGGTTGGTACGATCTGGTCATTCTTGCGTGACACAACATATCAATATATATTTTCAACGTTTCAGGCATAGTGGTTGAAAATTACGGCACATGTGCTGCTGGCTGGACGCAGAAAACTGCCTTCAGTTTGAACTGCACCGAAACAAAACTAAAACAGCACTCAGCAGCACTCACCCACACAGCCCTGATCGTCCTGTTCATTTCACTCGACCCACTGCCACTCGGGCCTTTCGGATCGACCACCGGCTTATCGGGTCGGTATTCGCGAATTGGGTCGTACGTCATGAAACCCTCGACTTTTGCCTGCAAGAAGTTACGAATGTGAAAATGAGGAATATGCGGGTGTGCTTTGTGGGCACGTGGAAATGCGTATTGCTAGCTGAAAAAGATATCTGACAGGGGCACGCCAAGTAGTGATTGGCAGGAATCAAGAAACGGGGCTTATGGGTGAACACCCCTTAGATATGTGTCTATTATCGTTTCCTTGCGTTCCCTAAGTAGCATAAGAATAGCATAACCTGGGACCTACCGGAGAATGCGAAATAAGTCTTCTGGGATTTATTTAGGATTCACTGTACAACCGCACACACACACAGTTGAATCACGATAATGATAATCACACTGTTTAAAAACTATTCCTGTGTTTGCACGTCACGAAATGGATTCCAAAACTTACAAATAGGCCCGTAAAGTGGGTTCATTCGGTGGGGGACTTGTTTGGCAGTCTCCGGTTCGTACAATCAAGTAAATAAATGGATTGTTACGACAACGCGTGTGTGAAATTTCTGCACGTTTATAAAATGTGACTTTGCTGGACTAAGAAGAAACGTTACTGACTTGATGAGACAATAGTAAATTCGAAAACAGCAGGTATTAAAGTATTTGCAGAGTAACTGAAATGAACTGATTTGTTGTGGACACATAACAGCATAGAAATTAGACGAAATGGAGACTACTGTTTGCTGTGCTCATGTGAACATTTGCTTTGGTAAATGCAGTCCACAGGGTTATGGCATCCTTTCTAAGTTTTTGGCGATACCCATGCTACTGCTGGGCCCAATTCTGTGGACAGCCACTGTGCGTGTGTTTGTATGGTTGTGGGCATGCGTGAGTTTGTACCGTCGTACAGCCAACCATTCATAACATAACCCAGCGTGCTCGCAACTGCACAACACAGCATGATTCAGGAAATGAAAGCTCAGCATCGGTCACCACACTCAATTGTTCCATCTGAATTACGCAACAGAAGAAAAGAACGAAAGTCCGATGATTTCACTGACTTGCTTCTCATTTTACGGCAGTCATATTTTCATGAACAAACAAAGGTAACCTTGGCCTAAATACCAGGACTTGTAAAATAGAACAGTGGTTGGTGCGAGTAAATTGGTGAAGCGACATAAACAAGAAAGTCAGATTAGTAAAAGCCATTTGGCTGCAGAATATGCACATCACATACACATTTTTTGGGCTCTGCTGGCCAGGCTTTAAAAATTGGACAAGCCAACGTGGGTCATAAAACAACCCATCCTGAGGGGATTCACGATTCGCCCAGAGATCCCGTTTCTTGGTTTTTCCAATCACTATTTGGCGCGCGCCTGTCAAACAGTTATTTTCTAGCAGCAACACACGCTGAAAGAAGGAGCGCACTCTCTGCCACATAGCGGACTTCACTTTTTATGGATTTATATAAACGGGGTGACAATCGATTTTCAATCATTCCATCCTTTTTCCACTGACGGACAACACCAATCCAATCCAACTTGATTCCCAATCCCTTCACTGCCAGTCATCATGTCCAACCCAGCAGCCAGCGGTGGTCGAATCTTGCCACGAATGAATGAACTGTCGCTCAATCCGAACAACTTTCTCATGTTCCACGGACCGTTCAATCAGAAACACGTACGTTCACGCAACACACACTACGGGCAAGTTTTCTTTTCCCGTTTTCTGGGCAAGCTTTCGAAAACACCAACTGAAATTAGTTGACCGAGTTTGCAAGAAACCAAGAACGGCGCAAACTTGCTGATCGATCAGATCTGTATTTTGGCCACGTGATTTTTAGATTAAAACCAATGCAGCTGACCAATCCAACCTCTGCGCTTATCGAAACTTGAAATCAGTGATTAACGTCAACAATCCATCGAAACACCCTTTTCATAAAAGTCAACAGCTCCAATAATGTAAAGTGATATCGACCAATATTTATTGGATATAAAATTATTCTGTAAGCTGTGCGCGAGTGTGACAACAGGCAGTGGTCCGGTTGAACTTGTTTCAATCTGAAAATGAACAATGGAATATAGACTCCAAAACAATGCAGGAGATTGCCGTGCAGCTGACGAACAATCTGGGTCGCAAGGTCGGCTGGGCGCTCAAGTCAACATCGATGCATCGACTGAGCGTCAAACCGCCGTGTGGCGTGCTCGAACCCAGCGAAACGCACACGGTCACCATCGGATGTGAACCGTTCGACTTCAGTTAGTAAAAACAGTAAACCTCGAAATATTCGCAATTAGCAAAATCACGTGACCGAGACCAGATCAATCACCAAATTCACGAAAATCCAAATTCCAGACACGGAGGATGTGAACAACGATCGTGTGACGTTCGAGTGGACGCCGGTGCCCGACAGCGATCAAAACGAGACGCATTTCAAACGCGAATGGTTCCAGGTACACAAAAATTGGTGGTGATGATTTTCTCTTCCAATTTATTTCATATGTCACTTTCAATCCAGGGCGAATGCACGCTTCGTCGCAAGAACCTGCCGATCGACTACGCACGAACGTAAGACAACCAGAAGACAGAACCAAAGATCAAACATATTCCGACAAAAAAACCTATGCAGTGATCAACAAAGAACCATTATTATCAGCAGGCAACTATTATTTCATCAAACAAACACCCGGCCAAGTTATGCTACAAGGCTGAATTGATATGACAAGACTAAGGGACCCATTGTGCCATTCAAGTAAACGTGATTTTGATAAGATTGAAACGAACACTGCAGCAACTGGTAACCATTGAGGGGATTATAATTTTTAGCTGCAGCACACCAAGACTGACGATTGAAAATTTACTTGAATTGAATCTTGAATGATGTCTGACGTGCACCGATCAGAAATAAAATAATGTTTTGGGGTTCAAGCCGTCTATCCATCTATGTGCCGATGTCTATTTCCTATTCTGTCACATGTTTGCCACTCACGAAACTAGAAAAATTGAAAAAAACAGGCCCCTAACCTTGACATAGTTCACACCAAGCGTCAGATTTTTCTCGCGAATGGCTGATAATAATTGCCACGGGTCGATCGCGCCTCAAAGAATCCAAAGTATATTTATTATCGCTTTATTATTTCTCAAAACAAATAACAAACCTTCATTTTCGAGTCCATGTGATCCGAGAAGAACATCGTCGAATCGCATAAATGGGAATCGTTCTTGCAATTGCTCACGATTGTACAACGCGACTTTCGCACCTTGCTGACTAAAATGTGCAAAAATGCTGTGAAAATCGTGACGCTTCGACTTCCTGATGTTCCTGATGACATCCACCATACCGGATCCAGCTTTTGTGCAAGGAGGGGACTAAATCCAAGGTCATTTTTATTCAGTGCTTGTCCCATTTTCGAAAAGTCATTTTTAGTTGGTGCGTGTTTGAAAATTGACGTTTTTAATTCAACACAATAATGACCATGCGCAATTGCCAGATTTGAATGGAAACGGGTGTTTCTGATGCGCGAGGCCACCGTGCCTGCATCCGGCAGAGCTTGGCATCATCAGCAGCGGCAATTTATTTTACATTACACACGTTTGCATTTTCCAATTTTTGTCCATTAATTTAGCGCCCTCGGCTGTTCGAGCCAAGAAGAGGTAGCCCATTGGATCGAGGTTCACGTCCGGCGGGATATTATCTAAAACGAAGCGAAAGTACGTTTTGTTAAAAAAACGGGAGAAAAACAGCAATGACTGACCCAATATCCTGAGATGTTCGCCTGCGTTTCGCATAAATTCCGCTCCAAACATAGACATTTCCACATTTTCCGGAATGCTAAATTGCTGACGAATACCGCCGGCCGACAGGACGGTAGCGCTTTTGGTGAACTGAAAAACTTAAACATTTCATTTCAGCAGAATTGCAAGAAACCTTAAAAATTACCGTTTCATCGCTTTCGATGACGACAATCCTTTGATCTTCATCTCTGACGCGCTGCGCTAGCCTTAAAAAATATTTTTCGAAAATCAAAATCAATTTTATTCGCAAACTATTTTATACCATGATGGGATGGGATCAGTGCCCACGCGGGGCGTCAACCTACTGTATAGTAAATTTCTAATTTCATTGCCTCACGCATTCTTACAGACGCAGGGAAACTCCCGTTCGAAGTCGAGGCAGGCAACAAGCTCAACACACACAGTCAACAAGCCACGCAGCTGACACACACAGCTTGTGTGGCTGAAACATTCGAAACGCACACGAGTCAGCTGCGTGGCTTGTTGACTGTGTGTTGAGCTTGTTGCCTGCTTCGACTTCGAACGGGAGTTTCACTGCGCCTGTAAGAATGCGTGTGAGGCAACGAAATTAGAAACTTACTATACCACCAAAAATGTGGGGCGGCATTCGGCAACCTACCTACTGTACCGGCTGAGCTAGTGGGGGAACAAAATTTTTTAGGTCTTCAGTAGATCTATAAAATATATTGATGAAAATGTACTCTAAAACGCTAATTTCGCGCGTAGCACGCGATTTTTCGCCTATTTGAGGTGAAAAATACCGACTTTATACCATTTTGAGCCAAAAATCGCACCTTACTGTACCAGCGGCGACATACCTACTGTACCAGAATGGAGTGTCAACCTACCTACCTACTGTACCTAGGGGGGACCCCCCCCCCCGGCACTGCTGCACCAATGGATGGGATCAAGATATGTAATATAAAATTCGACAACGAAGCAATACCATACAAACCACCAAGCAATCGACGATCCAACAATTCCGCCACCAATAATCACGTGCTCGGCTTGATAAGGCAGCAGTTCCTATGTGAAAGTAAACCGAAGCGCATGAGAATAGAAACCACGACACAACGGTGTAAACATAATGCCCACCGTGAAAAAAACCGTTTTTTTCTCGTAAAAAACGAAAAAAACGTTTTTTTCCGGAGCCAAAGAAATTTCCAAACTAAATTACGAGAAAAATTACCGGTAATTTATTTTTCGCAGAAAAATGTAATTTTTTGGTCTGAAATGGTAAAAAAATTTCTTGAGGGTCCGCTCGAAGCAGTGTAGTTCCTGGGGGAGGGGGTACTCCCTCGGGTGCTATCTCCCCCTCAAGTGGTACACTATCCCCCTATCTCCCCTCCGGAAAAAATGACCCCAAAATCTTCAAAAAGTGGTTTAAAAGTGCCTAAAACAAGCGATTTTTGACATTTTTAGGCAAAAAAAGATCAATTTTGGTACTGGGGGAGGGGGTACTCCCTCGGGTACGCTATCTCCCCCTCAAGTGGTACACTATCCCCCTATCTCCCCTCCGGAAAAAATGACCCCAAAATCTTCAAAAAGTGGTTTAAAAGTGCCTAAAACAAGCGATTTTTGACATTTTTAGGCAAAAAAAGATCAATTTTGGTACTTCTCGGGGTCAAAAAGTTATTTCTTAGGGGTGCTTGTTCCGAAAGTGAAAAATTTCCCATACCCCATATACCCCCGGCCGATTTCCCTGGACAATACCAAACCGATACCACTTGGGTTCCCGGTACTGGTTCTGGTATTGGGTTGGTATTGGGTATTGAGTATTGGTTTTAGTACTGGTTTGGTATTGGGTATATTTGCGGGCCGGAAAAAAACCTTTTTTTCGAAAAAAAACCGGAAAAAAACGTATTTTTCCCGGAAATTTTTCCGTGGCAACTTTTGAATTTTTTCCAAAAATTTCCGAGATATTTTCCAAGGTTGCGAGAGGATGTTGTCAAAACCCATGTAAATCGGTACTAAACAGTTCAAAATGAGCACTTTTTAATCTCCAAGTGCATTTTTAGCCTGTTTCAGGCCATTTCCCGACGAAATTTTCTCCAAGATAGGCGTTTTTGAACCATGGTATCCTTAAGTACCGGAAAAATATTTGGAAAAAAACGGTTTTTTTTCGGAAAAATACGTAAGTATAGTATTGGGTATTGGGTCAGGTTCAGGTATTAGGTTTGGTATTGGTTTGGTATTGGGTTTGGTGCCTGGCAGTGGTGTTGTTGGGGGGGGGGGTGGAGGGGGGTTATCCCCCCCAGTATCCGGTATCTTGATTTTTTCACCCAGGGGTATCCGGTATCCTGACTTTTTGTCCAGGGGTATCCTACCCAAAAAAATTTCCGAAAACCGTAAAAATCGCCCATTTTTCCCTCTAAAATGCTCAAAATCGCTTGCTGGCGCAAGCATAACCCCAAAAATGACCGTTTTTTGCGCTTCCAACACCAATTTTGCTCAATTTTCCTCTAAAAAATTGACTTTTTTTAACAACCCCCTGGGTGTTCGAGATTTTTTATTTTGGGTGCAACCACCAACCTGGTATCCGAGATTTTTCATTTTGGGTATCCGGTATCCGAAAATTTTGGATTTTGGGTATCCGGTTCCGGTATCCTGACTTTTTGATTTCCCAACGACACCATTGGTGCCTGGTATTATGTCTAGTATTGGTTTGGTATCGGGTTTTTGCGTTTGGCTTCAGGTATTGGTTTTGGCCCAACTATCTGGAGTGAAAAATACCGATTTTATACCATTTTGAGCCAAAAATAGCAACTTACTGTACCAGCCGCCGGGCGGCGACCTACCTACTGTACCAGGATGGAGCGTCAACCTACCTACCTACTGTACCTAGGGGGGACCCCACCCCCCTGTTACACCATTGCCCAATACCAGAATTAGACCCAAATTACAAAATCGACTAAAAAGAAGCTAAACAGGTGAAAACAAGGCTTTTTGGGGCTAAAATACACACGCGGCGCTTGTAAAGCCATAAACGAGCCAAATACTGCCTAAAGGCGTTGTTTACTTCGTCGCTCAGCTCACCTGATCGATAACTTCACGTTTCATGTGCGCAATTGCCGATCGTTTTTGAAAGGGATCTTCTCGAGTCTGCAAACACCAAGCCGAAGATAATCACAACACTGACACAAATTCATTTCACTTGTTAGCGCGTCAGTATAAAAATTTCAGCTTAAAATTCTGCAACCTCGCGGAATCTCCTTTTCCACCGCCGCCAATCGAAGAAGAACGCGTTTTTTGACCGTCTGCCTGGTCGTTCTCGCGGATCATAATGCTGATTGTTGTCATATTCAAGCCATAACCACCGACTGCTTGTGTGAATTGACCTTGTTTGTTGTTGTGACAGCTCGCCGTTCCTGCTTTGACTGTTTGGATTATAAAATGCGGCCGTCGAAGCAAGCTCGTACCAGCAACGACCACCGCAAAACGAGCCACGGACAAGGTCGGTTGTGTGTTTTACCGCCATCGTCCGTGTGGAAAGTGTGTAATTACTGCGGCTTCATCATTTGCTCAAATACTTCACATACCGTGCAGTACCTAAAAAACATTATCAAAAAAACAAGAACAATACCGAACAAAACGCCGAAATTTTTTTCAAAATCAATCAAACAGAAAAAACAAAGAAAGAGAAATAGGTCGGCGAAATAGGTGGGTGCGGCGCGCGCAGCGCCAGGCCAGGTGGTTTGGCTGCCCCAATCCTGTCGTTGTCTTGCTGCGGTGTTGCTGTGGTTCGCTTCCTTTCCTTATTGGTCATTAATGCCATGGATATCGACTTTTTGTGTCGACTCTTTGCAGCAATATGTTCCTCCCTGGAATTTTCAATGCCAAGTAATGACCCTCAGGACGTCGGTCCTGCACGCTTGGTGTGCGCCTTGCTGTTGGAGCCATCGCGTTGTGGACCTTTGAAATAGGCTCCCAGGGGCTGTGGTTTCTACTTCCATCCACCCATTGAGCACCCATTGCCGCGCCATTACTTTTGGTCAGATCAATTCAAAATTGATTCTCCTATGATCAGCTAATTTCCTGCTTCATTTCGGCACGTCTCAAAAATCTTGAACACGATTTTGTCAACATTTCGCCGTCATTTTAATCAATCTGTGATGTTAGTATTGATCAACTCCATGTTAAGGTTTGTCAAATTGGACACCGTTCAGTCGTTTGCCGCAGGCTTAAGTTCCCCAGGATTTGCTGATTTCTCGTTGTTATACCGATATTTTGCTCTTTTTAGTTTTGCTCATGTCAATGTGAGGTGCCGCGAATCGTTTTATTCTTTACAGTTCTGGCGATCAGCTAAAATAAAATCTTGAACCTTGTAATCTGTGCAAATGCTGTTCATTGACAACGGCATCAATCTGAAAAATTTTTCAAAGGTTTTGAAAAAAAATTGCCTAGGTTTTTCTAAAAATTGGGTTTACAAAAAGACACTGACTTCCCTCCAATACTCCCATTCTTGTGCGTATACCGGAGAATGTCTATATACATATGTAGGTATCAATACGTATATAAGTCATTGGGGGCTTACCATACTTGGGATTCACTTCGGATTTGAGACTGGAAAAACCCGAAACTTTTTGGTACCGATGTTCTGCTTCTGTCAGCAACATCACCAGCAAATCACATTTTCATGGCAGTTTCATGCGTCAAATTGAGGCTACACACACAATTATATTTTCTCTTTGAGCAAATGAAAAGGCAAAAACAGATGAAAAAGCGATGTATCATTGAAGCTGCAAACCAGCTGAACATTCCACATTCGTACCATAGCTGGTAAGTCAAGTGTTTAATGTTCTCTCTTTGGTTGTGGTTAGGTTGGCACAACAATTGATAAAGTTGAAATTGAGTATGTGGGAATTTTTCCCGCACAAGCCGGCTTGTAACGAACGAAACGTCGCAGGCATACGTGCTGCATTTGTGGTAACGTGCATCATAACTTGTTTAGCCAGTCATGTATTCCATATCCAATAACCAATTCGATCACTTTGCCTTGGGTCGAGAGCGTGGCCTTGCAGCAACAGCCTTAATTGAGCTCTTGTTAGGCACTGATGATGCCTGAACCGTTTTCACGGCTAGAGTGTTTCGCTGCTGTGTTTTGGCAGGTGGCCCAACAGTTTTCGGAGTTTTGCGGACATCCGATAAATTTTCTGCTCGGCTGAATTTGGTTCCATCGTCGGTTTGCAGGTAGAGTGAGATCGCTGGAAAAAGCAGCACGACCGAAATTATTCGCTTCGGTCAATATCAAACTTACCAATCGAATCAATTGCTTGCCTTTTTCCCACCCAGAATTTTTGTACGTATTTGTCAATATGCCAAGCAACTTCCATGCTGGCAGAAAACTAGTAAGCTAAGTAAATCTCAAAATATGCTCAATATGAAAACGACGACCAATACAAGACCGATCCGATACACCTGCGGTGGGCAATGAATCAGTAATCAGTCTTCGATCGGTATCGGAAACAACTCAGTGTGCCGCGCGTGCTTGTGGTGGTCGACCATTTTTCACAGACGGGCGGTGCACCAGGCCATCGCCAGTGCGCGAAATGCACCGGAACGCCACCGTGACCTCAGCTGGTCTCCTCACCTTGCATCGCGGTCGACATGTGCTGCACCTGCTGCATCAGATCCTGTACCCGATCGTCGATGCGCTGATCCATAGTCGATTGGTTGGCGATCGCCGGTATCGCCTGCGATTGGGGCATTCGACTGTTGACCAGGCGCTCGAGGGACGCAGATAATGGACGCGAACTGAAAGAATACATCCACTGATCGTTGTATCAAACTCGGCTGCTTTGACTCATCCAGTGACGGTGAGCCCATCATTTTTGGAGCGTTGCTGTTGGATTAACGCTTTGAATTAATTGCCGGTATCAAACTTGGTCATCATCTTTTCCGATACAAAACTGTTCGAAAATTTTCACAAAAGACCAACGACTGACAATCACTCACCGTAACAAGACCAGTGCCCTAGAAGCTTCCGTGGCAGCCGCGTTGGACTTCTTGCACAACTCGTCAATAACTGCCTGCAACGAAGCACGTTGACAATAATATATGTGAGTGACTTATGTGAAACATCAGCTCGCTTGCCAGTGCATCTACATACCCGTCCACTGAATGTCACCGATCGTTTCATCCCCGATGTTCGCGGCGGTCGATTCTCCTTGATCACGCTCCTGGTCATTCGGTTGTTGTTCGTGATGTCATTCATTGCCACTGATTTTAACTTTAATGGAGTAATCGATAAGTGTTGGGACTTGCTCAATGTTTTCCAACTTCAGTCTCTTTTCGTGTGTAAAACTGGAAAATGTGTACTTTTGTTTCGCAGGTGGGAAAAGGAAACAAAAAGAAGCACATGATTTTCCTAGAACGATAACATGAGCTGAGAAGCCAAAGTGAACGAACAAGTACAACCAAGGCACACAAAGCAACGTCGCCGACTAATTGAGCTAACAGCATGGGACGCCCGTGACTCAGCGATTGGCCCCCCTGTGCCGCGCATTAGCATGAGCGAAACGGTTCAACTAAGCTGATAAGCAAGGTCGGCCCTGGAGAGAGGACAAAAACAACAAAAAAGCGCACACTTTGACCGACTGCAATTCCAAAAAGGCTCTAAACCAGCCGGTGAGCGCCAGCAACACCTAAGCGGAGCGTGAGTATCCGTAGCTCGACGACACACACAACAGCTTAGTTGATACCATACCCCATTACAAACGGCCACTTTACGTTATCGGTGGTATGTAGGTAGTGCTGTGTCACCAAAGCGTTTTTCAGAAATGTTTCGGTTCTAGACATTTTCATGTGACTCTAGCTAAATAGGAACTGAAATTTTATTTTATTCCTGCCCCAGAGCCAGAAGCATGTTGGGTGCATGGCAGTAAAAAGAACCACGCTGCCCTCGGTTGTTGCCGACGTCAGGGGCGTGTCCGACAGTGGGTGATATTTTCGAAACGGTGTAAAGGTCAGTTGGGTGTAAAGGTCGGTGGAAAGCTCGGTGTGGGAAAGTTCAGTGTAAGCTCGGCGTAAGCTTGAAACATTGCACGCTGAGCAAGCAGCAGACGCGCGTTGCCAAACGAAAGGTCAACTTTGGCAGTTTGCTGTGCAAGCGCAAATCGTTTGTTTGCAATCTGGTTCATTTAAGCTGCTTGCACAAGCGTTTCTAAACGGTATTTATGAATTTCGTAACCTTTTATGGAGCCGTTTTGATTTCGTGCTGCGATCAGTTAGTGACGTCAAAATTTTTGGCACCGCCGGCAATGAATGTTCAATTTCTCAACAGCCTTGCGGGGAAATGTCAGGTAACTTACAAATATTCCTTTAAAACGTTTGTGCAACCAGCTTAAATGAACCAGATTGCAAACAAACGTTTTACGCTTGCACAGCAAACCATCAAAGTTGACCTTTCATTTAGAAACGCGCGTCTGCTGCTTGCTCAGCGTGCAATGTTTCAAGCTTACACCGAGCTTACACTGAACTTTCTCACACCGAGCTTTCCACCGACCTTTACACCCAACTGACCTTTACACCGTGTCGAAAATATCACCCAGTGAGTGGCATGTCGGTTATGTGTATACATATAGCTTTGTCAATCAGACAGTGGCACACGACACACGGGTACGTATGATACAAATGACTGACAAAAGTGACTGACAAGACAGTTACACTGGTATCCATCATCCAGCCAGCTCTTGTAATTGCGAAATGCATTAAGAATTGGCCCAGGGGACAAATGACCAAATGACGCCTTGTGCGTGTGTGTCACTGCTAAAAGCAACAGTGTGATGTGGGTACATGTACCTTGTGCCATGAACTCCTTCCCACTGCAGTTTTGGCGTCTGCATATCGCACGATGAAGGTCAATGTTTTCAAATTTTATTTTCCGTCAATGCCAGTAAATAAAAATTTACCCTTTTAATCATGGTATGGTTCTCAACATGAGTTCCAACGGTTTCCAAGATTCCACATAAAGCTGACTTTACAAATCACATGGGTATTTGACTGAAAATACTAGCAGCATATCGTTCTACCTACCAAAACAGAGAACAAAAATACGAAAACAATATTGACACTTTCAAAAAATGAACAATTTTTAGCATCATATGCTAAGAAAGAAGAAATTGAATCATCCAAAGACAACGTATCTGCGTTGTTACAATAATGAGCCAAATTTGTATACAACATGCAAAATGAAAACAAAATACCCTATATGTATAAAAAGAAAACACCCATTTCATGGTTTATTCTTTCGTTGTTTTGTGTAAGTTCTGTACTTTTGATTCGAATTAGGAACATCTTCAGCGATTGACCCGGGAAGCAGCTCCGGCGAGTCTGCGTTTGGTGTCTCCATCGTAGGCGTCAACGTACTGGACGCAGCAGGCTCAGTCGCCAGTGGAGATTGCTTGTGCAGATCCAGATAACGGTTGACAGCTGAAAGAAGATGGCGGATTGCAAAGTTCGTGCTTATACATTGGAAACACTCAAATCACCCAAACCTTTGAAAGCGACCGACAACTGTTCCATTTGTGACAACAAGCTGCTGACTCGTTCGTCACTACTCGAATCGTTGACAATGCCCTCGATAGTGGACAGGGATGGGGACTGGGGAAGGGCGCCGACCAGTTGCTCGAGGGAGCTGGACAGTGGACGAGATCTGGAAGGACGGAGACATGGGTGTTCATGATGTATTCTGTTCTTGTGCATCACTCCTGACGGTGACCTGTTGTAGCGTCCATCGTTCGGGAGTTGAAGGAAAGAAAGCAATGTACAAAGCAGCAAAACCAACTTCAGCAGCTGAACAGCCCTGGTGGCCTCGGTTGCAGCATTGGTGGACACCTTGCACAACTCGTTGAGAATGGTCTGCAAAACAAATGTCGTTGTGTCTCAACGAAATGGCAACAATTGAACAATGATTTACCTGTTGCAGTGATTCTTCAGCACCAGTTGAAATGCTATGCTCATCATCTGCTGTATCAATGGAGCCAGCCGATGGTTTTTCGTCACTGGGTGTGGTTGAAGCATCAGCCTCTTCTTCAAACACATACTGTTGATGCAAATCCAACGCTTGCTCGATTGAACCGGACTGAAATTACAAGAGGGCTAATCAGTCTGAAGAGTTGCATGAGCCCTTCAATCCACCACCAGCATTCATTCTGGGTGACATATTCGACACACGAGTGGTATACTTCGTGAACCAAAGTGTTGGTTATTGGATTGGATTACATAGAATTCTTTTGGACATTGCGCATACTGTAGTAACAAAAAGCCAAAAACTAAGCGATAATCACACATAAACATGGCTCTAATGGCAGCACGGCACTCACAGCGGGAATTAAAGGGCGTTGTTTTCGTGGTGATTCATTCTCGCTGCCCAAATGGAATGTGTTGGACCGATTCGATGGCACAAAGTGCGTGAAGTAGTTGTCCTTGGTGCTCTTCGCCTGAAAACACCACGACCCTTCAAATTCTTTTTAACATCGACATGCGACTTTCATGAAATAAATAGACCAAGTTTGAAAGAAAGTTACCAAAAGATTTTCTTAGTTTTCAATCCGAGTTTGTATCTTTACCGTTCAAAAATTAAAAAATTGCAAAAGCTTCTGTATCTAGCGATAGATCGGCGCATAAGAGAAGTAAAATAAACAAATACGCTGCAGAAACGAACACCCGCCAAACAATGCTGCTAATCAAGCTCTTCTTTTGTGGCAGCTTCTACAATGGCCACCAGAAATAAAAAACGATATCTGTAGGTACCGGAGAAATTCGATAAAACACCACTTGGGATTAATCCGATTGGGGATTCAATCGAAGTTTTCTGGTGCTGATGTATCAGCAAATTAAAACACGATGTACCTGAATATTAAGCGGCAGCGATTTGGGAATGCGTTTGCCTTCTTGTGCAGCCTTCCTTGGATCATAGGCCTTGCGTCGAAGCCAGGCAGCCATTTTGGGTGATTCCGAGCCAGAAGTCGATGTTGAGTTACGTTGCGTGGTCGGTAACGTCGGGGCCTTGGCCACTTTCGGAGGTAGAATCGCCTGCTTTGCTTTAGCGGCACCCGGGGGACTCGGACCAGTTCTCATACTGAATCTACCCCCATCACGCCTGAATGCACTGCTGCTGCTGCTGGCAGTGCCTGCCTTGTCAATACTGGCTGCTCCTGGGACAGGCACTTGCACAGATCGTCGGGTTTGACCAGTGACAGGAGGAATGAACTTCTTACTGGCGTCATTGGAGCATCGACGTCGATAAGTGGGTCGTTCTTGTGTTGGTTTGCTCTCTGCCGATCTGACTGTCGTTGGTTTTGCAGCTGTTGGTGGTGTAGGTGTGGTGGTCAGACGCACCAGTTCTTGAAGTAGCACACCTCGCTCGATTTGAGTGGGTTCGTTGGGTTCCTCAGCCGCAGGCGATTCGGATTTGGGCACCGGGGATTTGGGTTCTTCTTCTTCCACTGGCTCGACCCCTTTCTTTGTTCTGGTCGGAGTTTTTGGTCTGCAATATAAGGGTGCCATCAATGTAGATGTTTCGCAGAAGAAACAACCTGGCTTCTGCATTGTTAAACGACTTACTCAATGGGTTCCGGTTCCGGCTCCGGTTGCGGCGGTGGAGACCGTGTTATCCCGAGGGCTCGATCGATTGCAATTCTTGCCTCTGTCAATTGTTTTTCATCGTCGACAGTCACAGTCGTCTCCGATAGTTTACGATCTTCAGCTGGAAACCAAATTGGTTTATTCCAGTAATTTTGTTTAAGAATTGTACTCACGTCCATCAACCACGTATGTCCCCGAGTCACTGATGCAGTCTGACTCGCGCCGATTTCTGATCGCATTTCTGCCGTGTATATTTGTTCTCACAGTTTCCCCATCCGAAGCTGGTGGTTCCCGAATATTGACCGGTGGACCAGCCAGTAGACGACTCAACAAATAGTCCTTTGGATTTTCATTGTCGCCGATTGGAGGCTTGGGCGGCAACGATGAGGCCGCTCCTAAATTGATGTTGACTTTGTGTAGGATGTAGGAGTTTATGAAGAGTTTCCGCATAAGAACAATGTGGGTGGGTGGTATCAAATATGGTGATATGTTCGATTCTGTCTTGACCACGTGGCTGCCAAGAATTCATCACATTTCAAGATTGGCATACAATTTAGTCTGCACCAGCGTATAGCTTGGGGAACAACTCTGAAGTTGGCAAAAATAGAGTATACCGTGAACTCAACAGTTGTCGCTCAACGTATCATCATTCATCAGCACAAAGTCACGCGACCAAGGCAGATCCAAACCGGTCCGAACTTTAAAAATCGTCCCCGATGGTATGGAACAACCATAAAATACACAATAAATTACCTTTCACAGGTTTCTTCTTCATATCAGTGGGTGTTGACCGTCGGCTGAGCATACGGCGCGATGGACCCGATTTTCGCGCTGCATCTTGTAGAGAAAACGGGGTCGACTGCTTCGAGCCGGTGGGATCGTCGTCGTGAAACGCAATCGTAAATGACGTGCCCTCTGGTCGCTTTTCTGAAAATTAGATAAATGGCGTTAATTTTTCAGCTTTGTGAACTGCATACACACAGAATGAGGTGTCAAATTCGATGATCGGATCCGCATTTTGGTTACATGACTAACTTGATTTGAGAACGTTTCGGGAATTGCTGAAAGGTATGAAATTTCTATTTTTACGCTCATCAAAACCTGCCCTGATTAAACCTTGAAATATTTTCAGTTCAAAAACCTGGGTCAGATTACAGCTCCATGCAGATGCGATCTCCAAGTTTGACACCATGACCACACGGTGTCCACTTTCCACACTCACTTGGTGGATCAGCCTTCGGAGCTGTAGCTCCAGTTGCAGCAGCCGGTATGGCCGGTCGCTCGTCAGGTGACTTGCTCCTGCTTCTGGCACTTAGCGGAATGTCCATTCGGACCGCCGGTTCCCGACTGAGATTGGATGCCGGCGGTTTTTGTCGTGGTGGACGGCGGGATAGACCTTCGGTATCGGATTGACAGACTGACGTTGACCACGATGTTAATTGGGGAGGCGAAATTGAACGCGTCACCGACTTGGCCTTTTGGAACGCGTCTGAAGAATTAAAATTAATCAGTTACTACTTGCTGAAATTTATGTTTTGAGGCAATATTACTGCAGTGAAGGAATGTAGAGTTTCCGTATGTGGTTGGTTGTCCGGTTCGTGCCCTGTTCTCGCACACACATTCGATAACCATGTGATCCCAAAAAGCCACGCGAGCTTGTCGATTATACATGAATGACAGATCATAGATGACAGATCATAATAACAGAAATAATAATAGAACTAAGATGAAACACGACTCACAAGCCTCTCTTCTGGTTGGTTTCGGCGAATCGACGACAGTGGGCTCTTCATCACTTTCATCTTCACCCCACCATGACGGTTGTGCGCCAAACAGCGGCGTTCGACCTTTTTGCATTTCCAGTTCTGTAAAAAAATGCGGGATCAATGATGGAAAAGCACCGAGGCTTGCCCGTTTCAGTTCGTCTGTGGAATTCAACGGCTGGGCAGTGCATCGAGGCAAGTCAGTGCGACTGCACCAGCCAGCTACATTCTAACTCTCATCATGGAACCACATGCCCGATTTGACAGCTAAATGGGTAAAAATTAGAAAGTATAGAAAGTATTGAACAACTAACTTGCTCCCAGATGATGTCTGTTCGTGTGTGAGGGAGTGGCTTGTGACCCTGACGGACTGACAGGCGGCATGGTTGCCATCGGACCAACTGCTTGGAGCAACGAACTGTTGGAGGCACGTGGCTCCTCGGGTGGCGCTGTTTCGTTCGTTGACTCTGAGTCACGACGCTCGTAGGTCACATCTGCGATTTAAAATTGTGTGTATCCATGAACCTATATACATTACTCACTGAATAAAAAACTTATCATATACAGTACCTGCGCCCGCATTCCCCATCGGTCCGGTGGTGTGTGCTTGATGAGCAAGTATGCATTGTTGGCACGTGGTGTTGGGAAGATGTTGTTGTACAGTGGATTGATGTTGATGGGCACACGGGGCTTGACTGAACATGGTCGGGTGATAGATGTAGGCGCCTGAAATGATATAATATCAAGGTGAATCATTTTCCCGGGTAGATCCCGCGGCTTGTGCTGGTAAAATGCTCGCCAGCAATCGATTTCAAGATTCCGATGCCAAAATTGCCCAACTACAGTATATGCTCATCTTTGGAGTCCAATTTTAGGAGCTTAACGATGTCATTACCTGGAGCGGCAGCGGTGGCATAGTAGATCTGTCCAGCCGGCAGCACCATTGCCGGATGATACAACATCGGTTGGGCCTGACTCGTGATCACGGCAACTGGTTGTGTGGCACTCGGACCCGCTGCATGGTGATGGGGACTGGGATAGACGAACAGGGGATTGTTCGGATCATGTTGGTGATGCATGGCGTGCCCACCCGATACTGATGTTGCGGGATGATGCGGGAAAGGCATTGCGTTCGGCGGCAATTCGGGCCCGGGTGGGAAGCTGGATGGGGATGGCTGTGCGGGCATCCCTTGTGATGGGAGCATCCCCTGTCGGTTGCTGCTATTCGGCTGCATGGGGTCGAAAGGCATGACACCGCCGAAATAGGGAGGTGGCGGAGGGGGGAAGCCGCCCGATGGACTCAGTGGTTGCTCGGTTGAAGAACCAGCCGACAGACTGCCATCCGGGTGCTCGGGGCCGGGCTGGAAGGCAAGAAAATAACTTTGAAGCTACAACACAAGTGAACTGAGCAAAGTACAATGTTTGTGCCCGCCCGCCAGACTACAGATAGGTAGGCTATGTTCATAAAAGCTACAACGTGTAGCCACCGCAACAAAACAACGTAGTGAAACTAAAATATGGTACGCATCAAGCTATAAAATGGTAAGGCAGAAGATGCCCTAGAGCGTGAAAAATTGGATGCTACATGCGCACAGATCGTGACGAATGTGCCCAGCGCGTGGGCCGCATGAGTAATTTGTGTGCTCGCGCTTTCAGTTTCCCTATGCCAACAAAAATGGAAGTACAGTACAATCATGTGGCTTTTGTAAATGCGGAAACACTATTCTGAAGATTGTCTGCTTTGAATACACAATGCATTGCTGTCAAGAGAATGGCAAAAACAAGCAAGCAAGAGGTAAAGAAACGTGGTAGAAACCGGAAGTTTTCACTTTCAGCGATGATATGCAAGGATAATAACGGGCTTGACGGCCGTCACTTTCATTCCTCGCGAAACGACGTAAACGTCAGCGTCTCAAGAGACCGCAAATTGACACTTTGTCAATCAAGCTTTTGACAGGATGGGCGCTTTTTCGCACTTTTAACATCAAAAGGCGTGGGTAAGATATACAAAAAACACTCATTAATTCACGTCAGAAAGCAAGCTGCTCTGTGCCCAATGCTGTAATCTTAATATCAAGCCAAACTAAAGTGCTGAGAACATACTTGGCTAAAATCGACACAAATTTACGTTCACAAGATGTCCGTAAAGTCAACGGAACACTGCGACTCCTATTTTCTCAGTTCATGGGCGCATTATTGGCATGTGGGCTAAAGCAATTTATAGAATATTCGATTAGGTTTTAAGCCGGCCAGGGCACGCCGCGGGCACCTAATGCTTACTTACGACCGCTGGCAGCCGAAACTATTTTCTTACCGTTGAAAAAGCAGCGATACATCATGCGTCTGTCTGGCCTGGTCCACTTTGGCGAAAACAAAAAAAACCAGACGGGGTAGCAGAGAAACAACGTTCCATCTTGAAAAAGTTACATTTACAACAGGGCAGTTTTGATTCAATTTTGACTTTGCAAGACACACAAAAGCAGATAGTGTCTGCTTTCTCGAAAAAGCAGTTGGGCAGACTTTGGCGAAAGTTGTTCCGCCGAAAGAAAAGAGCACTGAACAGCCTGGACTGGAAATAGGAAACAACATTGAATGTCCTTTCCTTTTATGTATGAGCTCAGCTTGCAAGGATGGTGAGTCAGCGCTGCGACCTGCAAACAGTTCGCTGGCAGTGATCACAATAAAAACTTATTTGATTGGGCAAGTAACCGTCGGAGACGTAGCAACAACACAAGTGTCGTGAAGCATGAAAAAATTGCATGTCATCAACTGAAATTTCCAGTCCAGAAAATTAATCCCCTATCGAAGCCAGGAAATGTTTCAGATGAACGAATATGCGTTGCTTGGCAGCAGTGTGCAGCTGCATGTTTATTTTACAACGCTGACGTCAGAGGAGCTTAGCACAGCCTGCGACCAAAACAACGGGTCAGAACGTGTGAAACAAAACCTGTCAGAGTCATCAAGACAAGTACAAGCTGCTGCGATACGGCAGGATGCCAGACTGCAATGCAACCAAGAGCAAAACTGCAAGAATATGGTGAGTTTTCACCAACTCACAGACAGAAACCAATAGAAACGAAATTAAAATCGATCAATCATGCGAACGAAGTCTAATCCAATTATGAAACAGTTTCTAAAAGGAAGTAGATATTATCTGGCTGAACTAGGTGACTGAAGATTGAAGAATGCGAAACAGTTTCCCCAAGAAAAGGCGACTAAAACTTGCAAAGGAAGACAACCGATATAAAATGGACAAAATTCCTGAAAGTCGTCAAACTCAATGAACTCACCTGTTGTCGTTGGTCCTGCTCTCCATCCGTGACTGACGGACTGTGATGTCCTCCTCCTCCTTGTTGCTGTTGCTGGTTGTAGTCATCCATCATCGCAGCGAACAGAACGGCAGGGATGGAATGCGCTGAAATGAATTGATGTTGTTTTCCGTTGGATTCAGATATAATGATCGTTCTTTGGTTGGAGGTGGCTCCATCTAAATGGGATGCAGCTACATACCACAAAGGATCTCTCAAATTCAGTAGACACTCGTTGCTTGACCACAATCGTTGTTACCACGAACTCTCGAAAGCCGAAATGAACCGAAAAAAGCCGCATTGAAGACAAATGAATGCAAAGCGAATGCTGCACTCAGCAATAAATTATTTACGGGTTCACTCAGAGCACAAGCACATGGGCACTAAACCCATGAGTCATTTCATTATCGAGAGCAGAACCTTGCCACTTAAAGCGGAAGCGGAAAATCTGTGTGAATGTTGCGAAATCGAAACCGTGAAGAGCTCAAAGTCGAACTTGCCTCGTATTGAATAATTATCGCCCATGAAGGAGTCAAATTTTATTCTGGTGAGTTGGAGTGAGTAAAACATATGAAAACGCAGCCAACCTGAAGCAGTGCGTTTCTGCAGTTCCCTAAATTCGCGATTAGACGACGTTGGATATCGATGAGACAGCGTCACATTGACTGGCCCGCAGTCATCGCCGGTGCTCGCGTCCGACGATTTGCGTGCCAATGGAGATAGGAAATTCTGCAATTTTATGCTTTTTGGTAAAGACATTGTTTGAAAAGGTTTGTTGATTTTACATGAGAATGATAGATTTCTGAGTTTTAAGTCAAGTTATTGGTACACGACGTGTCAAAACTCCCCAGCTGCTTCACAGTTTAAAAGTTTGGAAAAGAGCTGAGAGGAAAGGTCTGACATTTCCGAGAGCTCCTGGAACGGTCATTAAAACCAGCACAAACCGACACACCAAGAACATTGTGCTTCTCTGAAGATATACCTTGCATAAGTACGCATTTGAACTGGTCTGGTGCCATTCTAGAAAGGCATTAAACATTCAGGAAAGTGACAGAACTGAAAATATGAAGTGCTAAGCATTTAAGACGCGAGCAAACAGTTGTCGCTCATACTTTGTCGATTTTGGTTGGGCAGAAACAGAAACACGCTGGCGCTCCTGCAAATCAGTTGCACGTCACAGAACTTATTTATGACCCGACACAATTGACTTCAAACACTGCTGCAATTTATTATTTGCATTTCAAATGAAAAAGAGTCAGGATAACAATTTGACGAAGATAAAATTGCAGCATATGACAAGAAATAAGATTGATATCTGCTCTCTCGCCCGGATTAATTCATATCGAATGAACTGCCAGTACCAAAATGTTCTAAATCTATTCAGTGCCTTTCAAGACCACGATTTCCAAGGTATAAGAAAAGTACGTAAGTTACAATCGAACCTAAACTCAAACCAAATGGAACGACAAACAAAATGTGCAATATCCAATTTCCAACAATGGTTAGTCGTGCACAGGGCGGTGTGTATCTATGTATCTGCAGGTTGTCAGGTTAGAACTGGACTGGATTAGGATTTCTGTCGTGCCAGCCAGGTTTTCAACATTAGGCACATGGGTGTGCGCAACGCACACGTGAATCAGCCGGCCGTTGTGTGTGCCTGTTTTCAATATGTACCCGTGCCTGTGTCCCATGGTGGTGGGTAGCTCTCTGGTTATTATGTGGCCGGACACAATGCGTACCGTCGTGATAGAGAATTTCGCAATAAATAAACGCGTGTTGTGTGTCAAAGCGTAACCAAGCTGCACACTGAACCCATAGGAGTTGCGCATGCTTGTGGTTGTTTTTGCGGTTTTACTATTTTCCAATGGCTTGCCTTCAAAAACCTGGGTATTGGATCTATTCGATCTGAACGTGAGCTTATTACTGATATAAAATTGTTCAGACTTGCAATACAGAAGAAAAGTATGCTGTGGATAAAATATGATAAAAGCGAATAACGAAAACAAGTCTGAGGAACAGGCTGCCCGACATACAGTATTTGTGGCAATAAACCATGAGCGAGCAATGATAGTGAAAAACAGGGGTGAAAAACACAGAGCGTACCAGAGAATGGCAATTTTTTTCAACACTTGATGCCAGAGAAAGCGCATGCATACTGAAACGCTACGCAGTATGCATGATGTACACATGTAGAAAATGATTGAACTTGCATGTGCCCAAGATCATACGCTCATTTTGTGCTGCCAGAGGCCAGCTACAGTAGCATTCGTAGGGAAACTGGACGCTTTTTGATAACAAGCGTTGTTCTGCTGGTTTGCTACCGTCTTTTGCTGTGGTTCAATTGTACAAACCAACAGAACGCCAAATCCCTCGGGGGCAAGAATGCTCGTAAACGATGGGAGCACACGCGCTCAGTCTGACCAGTGCAACAAGTGATTATCTAGAAATGGGAAACACTGGGTTTGGGCAGGCCTCGGGTAGTCATCAGTCAAATGACCTTAGTTTTTTCAAGCCAAGTCTCTTCATTGAGATACTTCGGAATTTCACTCAAATACGCTCACAATTGTGCTGCAATCGTCGAGTTATTAATTCCACAGCGCAGGAAACAATCGCAGACAACTTCCGTTCCGAAAGGCAATTGAATCAAAGTTCAAGACCAACGCAAAAATGCGCAATGAACTTCTGTCTCTCTCGCATTAGAAAATGATGCGCGCAACGTCGCCTAGCGTGTTGAATAATAAACTATCGGAAAATTCAATATCTGCAGCAGCCCAACATACTGACTGACTTATTGAACTGGACGTTCTTTTGCGAGAACAAAATTGCGGGTTGGCTTGGTTGACAAAATGTCGCAGGCGCGCATATAAAAACGACAACGTGTTTATTTTCATCGTGTGACGCGACAAAGCGCAGGCGTTCGTTCGTTGGTTACACATTCATTCAATGGCAGTACGGAATAGAAAGCAACAGTGAACAGGGAGAAACACTTGACAACCCCACAAGAGAGACATGATATCGAATTTCAGCTGAGAAATTGCTGCGCGCCTCGAAAAAAAAGATGACAGCTGCGAAAACAGGTTCGGCACCCTTGCGAGGTTTAAAAACAACACTTCAATCCAATTGTGCCCTTTCACTTACCCCTTTGACCCCTGATGGTGTCCGTCCGGGCGTCGGGGGTCGACTGTTGAAGGCCCTTGCGGCACAATGGGGATCCGGTGGCTGCAGATCGAGTTTGTAGGCGCGACGTTTCATGCGTTGCTCGTGGGGCGTGGCCTGGAAAAACAGGCAGTGGGTGTACTGCTTCTCCCATGATGAAACATCGAAAATCTCCATGGTGAACGACAGTTTGGCCACCAATCTACCATAGGGTGGAATTTTCGAAACGGTGTAAAGGTCAGTTGGGTGTAAAGGTCGGTGGAAAGCTCGGTCGACAGCTCAGTGTGATAGACCTCGGTGTAAACTTGAAACATTCCACGTTAATAACAGGCAATGTTTCACGTTTACACCGAGCTACGCCGACCTAGCTTTCGACCGAACTTTACGCCGACCTTTACGCCCAACTGACCTTTACACCGTTTCGAAAATTCCACCCATTAACTACCGAATTATATATACTGTACTCTATTGATGACTATTCTTTACAGTGAACAAAACGGATCCCATTCAATTCACCACTGGAGGCAGCCTATCACTCTCTGTGAAAACTACAAAAAACATCCACTGTACAGAGACGCACTATTGTTTGAAGACAACGTCACCAAAGTAGGCATATATGAACAAATGATTGTTGTTTATTCTGAGATTCGCACCTTTAGCCAGCACAGGTGTGGTCTTAGCTATTTTATCAGGTCAGCAAGAGCATTTTCGCGCCCAGAATGGGACAAGTCAGTATGTACAGTGACCCAATTCCTTGCAGCCAACCCACTAACCATGCTAGAATAATGCTGACTGTGCAACCAGAGATAACAACCGCGGACGGTTTTTGTCACAAAACCGTCGAAAATATGATATTTGAAGTTTGATGATAGCAAGCGTCGCACAGAAATTTACCAGACCGCTAAAAATTCGTCGCAGCCACAGAAAGTAGCGCTGACATTGGGTTCATTTTAGCGTCAAAGTCGAGTTCAAATGTACGCAAACATGCACACAGACAGCATGTTTTCTAACTTTTGTGTCCACAACATTGTGTGCGGGACTCCAACACACACACCGAAACATGAAGGTGTTATAGCTGGTCACGCGTACATAACATGGTTCCAGTGAGTCGTGGGTCTCACACGCTTGCACTGGCCTGGAATGGTCAGGCTGGCAGAACCACCCGCGCGCGCAGGGTCTGAGCCCCGGCAATACATTACACACACACACAAACCATGAGCTCATTCTAATGTTTGTCGGAGTGTGGGGCTTAGTGCCGGAATTTCTGGACACCAGAATGTCCGAATAAGACTTCGGTTTATATTGCATGGTTGTAGGATCAGCCTAGGACCGGAAACCGACGTTGTATGGTGCTTTCGGGTTATTATGAATACACGCGGAACGCTGCATTGCCAGCCCAGCTTTTTAGCTGTTCCCCGCATGCACAATACATACATGTATTAGCCAGTGATCATATTTCGCATAATATTTCACTTTCAGTCAAACACCCGGTTCAGCAGAGACAGCTACAGCGTTCTTGTTTAGGATTGCGTGCGCCTTTCGGAGCAATGTTTGTCTGTGAACAACAAGGAATAACGGAACAGTATGGCACGTCACGACGGAACGGTGGCAGGAATTATAACTCTGGCAGGCCAAAGTGGCAGGTTTCATGCGTGAGAATGAAAACCGACAATTTTCGGAGTAGCCGCCACGCTTGTTTAGGTTATTTGGGGGGAACAAAGATACGCAATAAGCGCCCCGCTTCAAACAAAGATACTGTAGCTTTTCGAACAGCAAAGGTTGTGGGAAAAAATGGCGAACAAGAAACCGGACGGCACACATTGAGGATGGACCTGCGTGGCTTTTATAACTTCTCATTATGGCTGACATATGTAGATCCTACACTTTCTGAGGAACAACAATCAGACAGACATAATCAAAATCAGCTCATGCCAGCATCTGTGCTATATATATATATATATATATCTGGCAATTGATGTATCAATCCACATATACTGTAACCCTTACCACGGATTTCGAGCGTTGCTGCATGTTTCGTGACTGGTGCACTGATTGGCTGCGATAGTGTGCCGAGTGGTTGAGGAAAAATTTGGCGATTTTCTCCGCTGATCTGTCCCGTTTCAGCTCGCGATCACGACGACGGTGAAGCACACAGCGACCTTCAGGGGTGTTTTTGGTCGATTTTATCACAAAGTACGTGATTAAAAAATGCACTCAAAGCGCAAAAACCGACTAAATTGACGCGTAAATCACAGTAATAGATCCTAAATTATACACAGTGAGTCTCCATAGCAACTGCGAGAACTCAACTCTCACTCTGCATGGAATAAAATGAGAATGAAAAAATAATAAACAAAACTACGCGTGTTGGCGCGTACCAAGTCCGAGACTCATCGTAAACACACAGTCACATTTGGATGTCACCGTTTCAGAGTCCGACCGCGCGCTCAACATTGTGTTTTGCGTTAAATTGAGTCCACACGTTATTTTAGTTCAGTCAATTTTTTCTATTTTTTGGAGGGGAAATATTTTTGGTGTTGGTGTTGTTCGCATCGCATGCGCATGACAGAGCGAATAAGAGGATGTCAAAATATGAATGTAGCCATCCGTTTTTTTTGAAAGATAATGGATCTCTCTTTCCCTCTTGCTCTTCATGTGGATGTTGGATATAACATATTTTTTGCATTTTGATAACGACACTGAAACGTCTGCAAGAACTGCTTGTTAATTCTGGTAGATGAGCAGGAAACGTAAAAAGAACAGACAAACCTAACAGCAATTCTTATGTTTGTAACATTTTGATTTATTTATTTTGAACTTGCAACAATTTATTTTGAAAGCGCTGGCAAAACCGCTATCATAGACATAGGAAACTACCATTGTTCAAAATGCCCGCTGTTGTTCTGCTCTGTTTTGACTCTCAGTCTCTACAGAACAGATGGAGTAAAAACACAAACAACACAAATATTATTCAGTAATGTGAATTCAATGTTTTCCGCATGACATTGAAAAATGTAACTAAAAATTATAGTTTCATCCGTGTGTGCTGCTTTATAATCCAAAAATTACAATTGTTGGCGACAGAAATAGCACAGCTTGGCGCTAAACCCTCGCAAATTGCCGTAAAATGAGAAACCACGATTCCTGCCTGCAGTTGGCATCGAATTTTTTATTGTTGTTTGTGATAAAAAAAAGATGGCGAGAATTACGACAAGTGTTTTTCATAAACCAGATGCAAAAGTGCAGCAGAACAAAAACAGGCTGCAAAACGCATTTGCTAACGAAAATGTGGGCTTCTTTCTGCTCAAACAGTGTCCCAAAACAAAGTGCCCATTCAGTCCATGGAGAAGCAACCAGAAAGGCTTTGGCAGACGAAAGAAGCTTTTCATGATGAATTGATCCTGCACAAAAAATCTTGTTGGCGTAAAGCAACCAGACAGAGGCGGTCAAAAGTAACGTTTTGTTACGTGCACCCAGGTCACAAGAATTAGAAAACCGGCATTATCATACTTTGGCGCCCCCACGTGATTGAAGAATGACAAAAAACATCCGCAAGTTTTCTGAGAACCCTTTATCACGACAAAATGTTTATCGTAGGCGTAAAAATCAGCTAAAGCCTTGTGGCACTAGCAACTTTTCATAAATTTTGTGCCCATAGTAAACATGCTCTTGAGCCGTTTATGGCCTGAATTGCGGTATAAAGCGGCATAAGAGCCTATAAAGTATTTCCGCCAAAGTTTGTACAGCACGTGCATGAGGTTAGAGACGCACACGAGTTTTTCGAGAGCAGCTGAAGCGAGATAAGTTGACCACTTGGCAAGTTCTTGTCGAAGTTAGTCCTGGACCGGGTACCATTATGCAAAGATGAACCTGTACACGTACACCCAACAAATGTAGTCTTCACTTCGGTACCCACTTTTGAGACAGAGTTCGAAAGAATCTATCGTACCGTAGTATGAAGAAAAGCAGAAATAGCAATAAGTTCATACTGAAGTGCGCTCAAACATACAAGCGGCACTCCCGAAGCCCATATTCAGGTCAGACTGTAGCTCACACTTAGACCTGACCAGCTGAAAGATATTAGCCGAAGCTGCATCAGGCACACACACGGGACGGGAGCTGAAACGAAGTCAGGTGCACACGAACCGATGCAAAGGTGTCATTTTGTTCGTGACATGTTTGCCTTTGCCTGCGTCCACCTTGTTATCATGCATTGCTTGCCCGGTGCGTCAGGCCAGATATCATAGAAGCATATCTGCGAGGAAATCTGATAAAGACAACGGCAGTGGCATTGACATGGATATTGGCCGCCTAACGAGCTATGTAGTGTAGTGTAGATGTTCTGACGCACGGTTGTATGGACACCTTTGTCCAACCATGTTTACCTTTTCCCATTGCTATCCGCGCTATTGAAGGAGGATATGGATTGACATGCGGCAAAAACATTGTTGCATTTTTCTCCAAGATATGTGGCCAGTGGCACAAGTATCAAATAAAAACGGGCTTCGGGAGACTGCGACACCCGTCATCTGGGTGGATCACAAATCGCAACAAGCAGACGCGTTTTTATGACCGGACGACCACTGTGGAGGCATCTCATACACACTCACGAGGAGGTGAGCTTGCACGTGAGCATTACTTTGTAACTTTGCTGCCACCCTTTGGTGCTGTGAATGGTTGCAAGATGCCTTTGGTAATGCCAAGGTATATGCTTCGGTCAGAAAGAAAACCAGCATTGTATGCTCATTGCATTATAGATTCTGAATTACAGCTTTTTGTTCTGAGCCTTGTCTGAAACTAATTGCAACCGTGGGTTCTGAAAATTTCATGATAACTGCCCAAGTGGAATACAGTTGGCAGTTTTGTTGTTTTGCAACGGCACTCAATATCGTGAAACAATCAGCAGTCAAAGATGGAATGTTTATGATGCAGACCAGTAAAAGCAAAGCCAAACTCACACCCGGTACCTAATAAGGTAAGGCACACGTAATGTACACCTACAGTACTTATACGAAATGTTTCAATCGGAAAGGTCGCAGGTTACGGCATCACCAAGCTAATATTGCGCCCAGAACAGCTGCTGCATTCGACGAGCTCGCCGCGCGAAGAAGGAAATGAAATCAAAACATCATCCCTGCTTCCAACGGAAGCATAAAAAAGCAAACTTTCTGAATTTCCTCTTCTAATGAACAAACTGACCGGCCGTCGCATGTGTGAGGGTGGGCGAGATGGCATTTCCACGGGTGTCCACGTGCGCAGAACGGCGTCCCGTGTTTGCCACATGTCCATTTCAGCCATGTTTTGTTCTTGGATCACATTTATTAGAATTTTGCGCCCGTATATAAATTTTGGATGAAGTTTTTATGCTTCACTTATTCAAGTGGTTTTTTGTTTGGGCGTCTGAAGAACAAGATAAAAACAAGTGGTTAAAATATTGCTAAAACTTTGTGATCAGCCACATAAAAGCATTTTTCTTTGAATGTTCGCTCAAGGACTAGCGACTGCAAATGGTCATACGCCTAACGATCTATAACACCAGGATCGTGAAGCACGTTCCGAGTTCCAGCATGGAGCCGAAAGTGTTTTTGAAACAGAAAACAGAAATGTCACGTCAAGTCTATTCAAGTTGGCATACCTTGAGTGGATACACCCTGAGTGCACATCACGTGGTCATGTCCGACAGACCATGTTTGTGCTTCGGTATTGATCGGTGTGATGCAATGAAACAAAAAGATGAGTGTTCTCAGCCCGGAGCTCGGTCTGCCGCTCTTGGCCCGAAAGTGCACAGCAGCCTGAAACAAACACCTCGTGGAGTACCACCGACAGAGGCACCTGGCATTTGGCATGTGCACAAGTTGAACCGTTTCGACAAGTTTCGTGTTACCACTCAGGCTGTTTCAGCGTGTCTGGTCGGGCCGAGCCAACGGGATCAGTGACATGCGTAGTCCGCTGTTCGGAAACCGGATAGGTAAACCAGCAAGGTACAGGTGGTGATGCTGTAACTCAATGCATTCGGCGCAGCAGCAAGTTCGAGCTCGCCTCACTCTCGGTGGAGCATATAAAGAGCAGCCGTGCACCAACTTCAACTTTGTTACTTTCACACGAACCATACAATGACATGTTCGACAATATGTTAATTTGATGGCGTTTTTTAGTTGAAAAAGGAAGGTGAACACCAGCAGGCATAGTATCCCATCGGCATAAACCACCCTGTTTCTTTTATTCATTAATGACATTGTGACCCACAAAATTTGTCAAGTCCCCAGACCACACCACTTTGCGAACTGTGCTGGCGTTCTCATGAATAGTAAAAAACCGAAACACGCTCGGTCATGTTGTGTGTGAGGGTGAATCATCATTTTGTCAAATGAAATGTTTGGGGAGGAACAAATAAATTATACACACGTTTATCAAGTGACAAGTTTATGCAAATGCGCACTGTTTGATCAGCTGAGTAAGAATTTTTATCAACTAACAAAACGTGCCCTAGTATGTATGTATGTAGGTGTTATGTAGCGGGTTTTCTTCGAGTCAATCGCTCGCAAATACTTGTGGTTCCCCCGTTCCTCAACTGTGTGTTTCATTCGATAAAGCTGGATTTCTGTATTTTTGATAGGAACTGTTGTAGCCGCGATTGCGGCGTGTACATTCTCCAGGTAATACAAACCGAGCTTACACACTGAACCGTATAAATTACGTTACGCAACCACAAACCACCCACAGCAGTTATCAATCTGAAAACGTTGCGCCAGTGATATCACTATAGCACACCACACCCACGACGGGCTTGACTGGAGGTGTAACATAACATGTTGTACTACCCCAACGTGACACTTTTGATCTTAATCCGACTTACAATCATGTTTGTGTCACACAAGTTACCGAGTACTGTAGCTGACTTGCGATTTGGGTGTAGATAAACACAGATTACTCGCAACATGGCACCCAAGTAACGTAAACTTGGAGAAATGTTACCGCATGTGGTGATGTGACACACACCGCAGGTGGAGATAACAATATTTCGATTTTGTACGTATCGTGCGCCCAAATGTGAGTGCTATCACAACCGCGTGTATAGTCATGATGAGTGGTGGATGACCAATTTTGGCAATCGTTACATTTGATTACATGTGCAAATTTTACATACTTTGTTTCAAGTATACATAAAAATTACCACTATGTGCAAACAAAAACGCACTCCAGCTGCGCATATGCTGTGTTGCTGCGCGTGTTGATCTTTTGCGCATGAACTTTGGTCGCGCGCTTGACTAGATAGATAAAAAAGGAACTAAACTTTAAACGGAGACAGTCGTTTTGGTTTTTGTTGTTGTTATCGTAGTTTGACACAACCTGTTTACGTTTAGTAGACTTGCATGACTATTGAACGATTACAGTTTTTATCCATGATAAAGTTTTAAGACCCTTGCATAGATTACCCCCACAGAAATGTTAGTTTTCTTCATTTCCATTTTAAACAGATGTCGCTCTGGAGATCTGTGATCATTTTTCTAAATACATATCTCGTTCAAACTTTCACTTTCGTTTATCTTGGTCTGGGGAACTGGTTTCGAACAAAATCTCAAGATTATGCAAATATTCCCACGTATAGTTTGGTTTCTCAGCCATAGGCTCTTTTAGTAACCAACCCTAAATACGTAACACCCCCTGCTTTCACAGCTTTCCTAAATATCAATCGAAAAAGGAAATTTTCGCGCTCGCGCTCGCATGCTAAGCACGCGCGTTCAAGCGGAAAATACCGGTTGCTGCCAAATTATGCGTGAGATGAATTACGTTGGCCGAGATATGGATTTAGGTGACCAAATTTGTGCAACACTATCTGCGCAAGTCTCACATCGGACAGACTTTCTTATCTTACAGTTCCTTGGACTTGCAGAAAAGTCCGGTCCATGTATTAGCGCAACAATTACAAATCGGTTTGACCGAAAATTAGCCCGTGGAATAAGACGAACATGTGACTTCATATTGGAAAGTGTTACTGTATTTAGCCGTAAATCGTCGTTTTGGGGGCGGGAAACACAGTTATCATGCGAGTAATTCTTGGGTGCAGATTTTAGATTTTCATGCTTATCAGCCAGATGGACTGACTTTGCCCACTAATCTTGTTTGGGAAAACGACTTTTAGCGCTCGTTCAGTTTTCCTGTGCTTCAGTGCGCAGTGTTGTCCAACTATGTGACTGTCTTGGTTTAGTGGTCAACAAGTCACCATATTTGGCCGGGATATTAACGGATCACTGAGATTTTTAGTTGGGGACCATTGGAGGAAAATGTTGGCTATGTCGCATACACACACTCTGCGCTTTGTTTACCAATGTTTTGCGAAAGTTGTGCGTGGTTTTCGTTTCCTGTAGGTTTCGGCATGGATCCAGCGTAAACATGGGGGTAGATTGCGGAAACCCGCGGGTGTCGATAGTGCGCGAAGTCTGACACAACATTTATCTGCTGCACAAGATTTACCTACATACATAGTGCGCACACAACGCAAATTGTGGTCACCACCAATGCACATTGTATTGGCTGCTATTGACAGACAATTGGACAAATCAAGTGCTCGCACCGGTACTTGTATTCCCACTTTTTGGGTACAACGCATTTGTTTGGCACAATACAGACGCTTTTGCCTTGCTACCTCAGGATTCAAGAAAATGTAACGTCACTTCCACCACGTATGATGTCCGCAACAGCTAAACCGTTTTCGCGCTCTGCCGGACAACCGGTGTGCACGCAATGTTCTTGAGCCCTGATTTTCTTCAAGTGCGACACTTTCATGCCAAAATCTCTCCTCCATCTGAAAGTATCTGAAAGGTTGTCAAGTTTTACAGGATTTTACTTTGTCGACTTGGTATACATATGCATTGTATTGTAGTAGGTGCACTTTGGTCACTTCGGTGTAATTAGTCTCCATAAACTATTTGACTGGAAATTTGGTATCGATAATAAGGTCACCAGAAATTACGTTTTTCATGAAGCTACTGAAAGCTCTACAGCAGTAAAAACTTTTTGCGAGCAACTTTACATTGCTTCATTATTTATTATGTGTCATTGATTACTTCATTTTTCAAGGCATAACAACAATGCTACAATTATATTTCTCTGAGCAAACAAAAACGAGTCTTGCTCAGGTCACCAATTCCCAGCTACACAAATGTGCAAAATAATGCAATATGCAGTATTCTGTTGTAATGTGCTGAAGAAACCGACAATAAGACAATGTTTGTTTTGTTTTGTATATTGTACAACATGTTTTATATTTATTTCTTCATTTACACACGAAACTAACGGATGCGTGAAGCTTGCTAACCACCTCAACTGTCAACATTAGAGTTCCGACTCTTTCCATTCATTGGCCTTGTTATTGCAGTTATTCAGGATATCCAACTCCTGAAAAAACTTCCCCCAATTATTGGAACATTGTAAACTTTAATCAGCCCAATAAGAAAAGCAGTTTACTCTTTTGCAAAGCTTTTACGAAAGCGGATTTTCGGCATTGGAAAACCCCACTGTTCCGCTACTTCAAAAGCAAAACCTTCCATAACCGCATTTTGTTAAATGTCACTCAACCTTGTCAAAATGCTCAATGCCAAACAATATTGTGTTCGTTTTTCGTCAGGTTAACTTTTGGCAATAAATGTGTGCTCTCAAATGCGCGCACCCTAAAACGCTGTGTCCGCCTTTTATACCATGACACTTTTATGAGAAAAATTGTGTTGAATTGTGGGCACGCACAGCCATGCGGAATATCCAAATATAACCCAATGTACAAATCCAAGTATGTAAAGCTCATAAAAGTAGTTCAAATATTCCATTTTCAGCCGCAGAGCACACAACACTTTTCATGACCATGTGCAACAACTCAGATGTTTCCGGTCAAGTTCGAAGTGTGACGTTCGGCGGAAACCTTAATCCGCTTTTTGACACGCCGTCGAAAGTTCCGCTCATTCCAAATTTTTACCGAAGCATTCACTCGTGGACTGTATAGGCAAACCACGCCAACACGAGCCCGATTTAGCAGCTGGCAGAACGGTGAAACATTCTGACGTGGCTGCTGATTTGGGAAATGTAACACGTTGAAGAATACAAAGTGGAGGATGATGATTTTCTCTTTCTATTCGTTTTGAATACGCGCCACCTTCGAAATCGGGCTCGTGTTGGTGTAGTTTTCCTTTAGGTTGGATGTTTATCATAGGTATTTTTTCAATACCTATGTATAGTCCAACCACGAGCTCATGGGACGACTGTTTTCAAAGCTTGCTGGGCCAGATTAAAAAATGCGTCGGTAACACGGATTTTCGCAAACAAAAGAAAGAGATTGGGCCGAGAGAGATGATGACAAGTTCCAGCTGGCTGACCTCAACTTGTTGCGTGCTTACGCGAACAGCAACGTCGTTCAACACACAAATGTTTTGGGAGTCAAAAGGGAATTTAAGCACCGAGGTGGAGAGCGTGTTTTTAAACAATACATTTGTTTCTCTTTCTTTCATTTCCAAAATATGGGCAATCCATCGGCTCATGGCACTTTTTATACACACAGCGCGCATGCAGCAGCACACGCCATTTTCTAAACAAATGTACACTTTGAGCGAGTGGCATGCTTTGCTGACCGCTTTTTAATTTATCCGGTTTTCATTTGCTGCTTGCCATAACACTTTTCTGCACTGTTGCAAAATTTGGGGATTTTTCAACGGATAACTACAGAGAATAGATACATTCATTGACGGCAGTAATGCAAAATGCGGCGTGTGCGTGCGAGTGCCATGAGCTGGCGGATTGCCTATACGTGGAGCCGGAACATTATTGGATCCGTACAAGTCAACTTCAAAATAAGTCGTCTCATGAGTTTGTGGCTGGACATTGGTACTTTCGTATGATTCTGGCACCGGAACAACAAGCACCTACAGGCGTGGTTGTGGTGTTGTAGACCATTTCACTCGTAAAATCATTTGTGGATTCTGGTATTTTTGGGTCTCTGTAAATTGTCCCCCCACCAACCGCATCACAGCTCAAACGCAATGTTCCGCGTTACCAATTAACGGCGTGAATGTGTGCTTGGGTTCCGATGCGATTTTCTCAAAGATAGATTGTTGGGCACCACAATTTAAGAAGCGTTCATTTCCACCACTGCGTACCCAATCAGTTGCTATTGTGATTGGTAATTCGACTCCCATTATGCTTATTTATCTGGAAGCAGCAGGTAAAGCTCGTTTCTGAGAGCCCTTGCGTAACCATTATGGATCGCGCTCGCCTACCACAAAGACTTGCTTCATCATTGGTAAATTATTTAACTGTCCAATTTTTATTTACACAGAACCATTAGATTAAGGTGTGGACAATCCTGCGCTTTGTATACATGCATACCTATGTTTGTTTGTGTGATAAAATCCTGAATGGAATGAACGAATGGTAACTGCTACTAGGTCAGATTTCGATTCCTACATTTATTTGTGAGATTTTTTCATAATGTGTATCCTATTCTTCCCAACTCGTTATTTTTTCAAAGAGGTGTGAACGACAATATTTAGCGCCGCCGCCAATACGCATAATCATATGACATCCTTTTTTATATGTTTCTTTATTCAAAATCAGCAGGATCCTTTAGAATAAATTTCATAAAACCCTAATGTGTCTGGCTGACGGCCCATGTTCTATCCAATTCACGCTAAAATCTGAAAAATAACCCTAATGTCTTTCTGCGCATCTGGCGAGCGGTTTGCCTGCGCACACTATTGAAAAAATATTTGATTTTTTTCAAAAGGTCATTTCCGACAATTAGAGCAACCACGTTTTACGTTTGTCATTCAGCATGACAAATTTTTGTCGCTTTCATAGCAAATCTGTTTATTTGTTACGGTTGGCAGATGCACAAAATTAGGTTGTATGGTGACAAACCAAATAATATCTATTTGTAAAACTTTAACATTCATTGGAAAAGTTGGATTTTTGCAAGCACCGAAATCTTGTGAACGGGTATTTCATTAAAATATCGTCTAAGTTCACTACAAATTGTACGTTTTGATCCTTCATCAATTTTATGTATCAAATTGTGGATGATGCCGAACGCGAAACCAACGAAAAACTTATCTCCATGCAACCGTACACGCAGAGCAACAGTAAATTAGTTAAAGATCAGTGTTCGAATAGGATTAATGTAGTAACAAAAGATCCAACATCGTGATAAGATTTCGATAATGGAACGCTGTTTAGTACCAACCAACTAAAATGTCTGTGATAATGCAAAAACAACCGTTCAGAACCAGTGCGACCAAACGGAGCTTTTTTCCACAAGAGCGCACCTCTACACTGCAGTCTTCGCTACCGTGCTTA